>JAIUZE010001381.1:0-277856 GCA_022085475.1 Heliosperma pusillum | reverse complement strand
CGCCATATACTCAGAATTCTCTATGGGTACTTAGTCAACACGACACCAACCATATAATCAAACAGTCACGGGAAAAACTTCCTATCATGTGACTTATTGCACATAAATCATATTCAAATATCATATCGCCTCATATCTACTAAGGCTAATTCATTAATTAAATACAACCTTACTGGAAGACAAATCCCCGACCCGAGTCCCGCGACGGGTCATCAGTCAAAACGGGGCTGACTAGATCTTAGTTTGACCAAACCCGTTTGGTCAAACCGGCTAGAAACAAAGTCTTTTCCACATAGACTTAGACATAAAATCAACATATTCATTACATGTTATTTATTAAAAACTTCTAACATGTGAAATATTAAATCTTACGTAACCCCCCGCTTGACTTAAAGGATATCAAAATAAACTACGATCTCGTATTATAATTTCTAACATGTGAGAAATAATAATTTTATGAAAAACCTTTTTAATTTAATATTTTACTTATTAACATTTCCCACTTGCTAAATATTACAAAACACGATAAAATGGCAATAACTCAAAAACCGTCACAAGACCAAGGAAGGGACCCACGGCCTGCTTTGGGCCGGACAATACATGGGCCTGGACTGGGCCCACGGACTGATTTGGGCTAATTTGGGCTGATTTGATCGACTTTACTAAAAACCGTTTCTTAACATTTCCCGCATGCTTAACATATTTAAAACCCGTCAAAACAACCACAAAACAATCAAGTATCGACACAACACCCAAGGACCATCCCCGGACCAAATCCAGACCGGGCTGGACCGGCCTGAACCGGGCCTGAACCGGCCGGTTTGGGCTGGTTTTTCCGGCCACCTTATTCGGCCACCACCACCAATCACACCAAATTATTTCTAACATGTTTTAATTAATCAACAACCATTTTAACATCCAATTCAACCATCATTCATACAAAAAATCATGGTTATAAATAAATCATACAAATATGTCAAAAACACTAACATATTAAAAATTCCATACAACATATAAATCATACTACTTATCATGTTACTACTAAAAATCATAAGTAACAATAATATGAACTAAAACAAAAGATTTGTGACATTAATTCGTCGAGTAAATCGGAATTGTTACCTTAGCTAGCAAAATCAAGTAGCACAAAAAAAATAAGAACTAAGAAAATAAGAAACCCGTCTTCTAATCTTCTCCTAAAATATACGAGTCACCAAACTCATCTTCAAAATCTTCCCCTATAAGAAATGACAAGAAAAATATTTGTTAGAATTAAAACTTGATTTTCCATAATTAAAGTGTTGAAAACGATTTTGTCGGAATTGAAAATAAACCGTACTTGAAGATGGAGAGCGAATAAAAGAACGAGGAATTCTAGAAATATAAGTTAGGACGGATTTGAATAAGAACTGAAGGTTTTATGATGATTTTGCTCAAGAACGACGAAGAACGACGAAGAACGATGAAGAACGATTAAAGAAAGTGTTAATTAGATCTTAATTTGATTTATTGTAAAATGAAAAGTTGTTAGTGAGTAAGTGTGGTGAGTGAGCCGTGTACATATAGAGAAAATATGGAGTCGGGTTTTGAAATTGTTGTTACGGAATTGACTCGTGTTTAATAATTATATTACGGTAATTGATTAGATATAATTAGATATTAAGTTAATTAAACCAAATATCTAGATATTATGTTATTGTAATGAAAAGAAAGGAAAATATCTAGCTCTAAGAGAGGGGAAAGAGCCGTGAGAAATAGGTAGTAGTCGGATCTGTTTTTGAGCGATTGGCGTAATTTTCGTTAACGGATCGATAAAGTTATAAATATCTTAGATATTAATTCTTTAGTATATAATCATATTAAATTTAAAATTATCTAATTAGTGGAAAAGGTGCCATGCAGTGTGACCTCATGCCAAGTCGGGTTTCGGGTTTTGTTTCGGGATTTTTAGAGACTCGGGAATAGTTAAATGACGTTCGGTTAAACCGTAAAAGTCCAAATTTTCATAAATGCCAATAAATCTTATACAAATAAATTACAATCTTTTTTGTTTAAATAAATTTTCGGTTCTTTCAAAAGTACAAGGCGAGTCGGAAAAGTAACGAAGTCAAAGTTGATTAAAAACGGGATTTCTCATGGAATCTCTCAAAAATTCCCAAATACGAACTCGGAATTTCAAATTCACTGGAAACAATAAATTCCCATTTAAAACTAAAACAGCCTGTAAAAATTAATCCTAAAGGATATTTTTACTAGACAATTGGGGGTACTTTTCGGGTTGTTATACATAAATTGTCGCCAGTCTAAAGAATCGACTCCATCAGGAATAAAATATAAATCCCCCACCACGACCAGGCTTCAACATTTGATAAGGGACTCTATTATGGTCACTGCCCGACAGAGTGTCTCCACAGTCTGTCTATGTAAACGATCAGTCATCTCCATGACCCCATGGTGCTGAACCAACCATCGATCGACTTACAATCTAGTCACTTCGAGACGTCACCTCAAATGAGTGACTAGGGTCAAAACACTAAGTTCATCTTGTTCACTTGAATTGGGTTCAACTTTTCTTTCAACCAATTCGGATAAACAAAGTATTAAAATTTAGTCAAACTAAATAAGGAGTTTTTAATGAAACTCTAACAATGAATGCGATTATCTAATATTTGGAAAAATTGATACGTTATCAATAATTTTATATCTCATAATCTCTAGCAATACAGGTACATATTTCAATCCCATTGAAATGACATGACTATCATATTCAGCCTGCAAAAGCATAGCTAATGGATTAGCAATACTTGCATCTTTGCCATCGTCTGATTGCTATTTCTTTTTGTCTACGTAATCTCATATTACATAAAACTTTCTGAGTACATGTCTAGGTTAGAATCTAGACTTAGGACTCTTGGCCTAAAGGTAGCTCCCATTGTTTTACCAGTATAATGGGATAGGATATACAACTATATGAACTATTTCTAGTCCCTCCAATACTGTCGAATCCAAGCTACTTTCATATGCATCATCATATGACGCAATGTACTCCATTTCCGTTGTGAAATCCGCAATGATAAATTGCCTGGAACACTTCCAGCGGATACATGACATTTATATTTGAAAATGTCACTCCTACTTGGAACCTTTCCAATAGTCTTTTCTGCTTGGAACTCTTTCAACAGATAAATCTTCTATAAAACACAGCCAGTTCGTGATTTTAAATCACTTTGATCAGTTTGGAAACTGAAGTCTGTGTAAACTCTTACACACAACTCACTATAAACTCCAAACATATGGAACATATCTTTAGTCCTTCGCAAGTACTTAAGGATGTTCTTTATGGCTATCAAGTGACTCTTACTTGGATTTGATTGCAAATGATTCGTCATACTCAAAGCATGCGAAATGTCGGATTGAGTATACATCACAGCGTATATAATTGATCCTGCAGCGGAAGCAAAAGGAATCAATTATTATGTGTTCAACTTTCTTGAACTAGTCAAAGATCTTATCAATATAAGAATTTTGACTCAATGCTAATATCCTTTTAGATTTATCTCCACAAATCCGGATATCTAAAAGATGTATTCTATTTCTCCAAAATCTTCCATCATTTAAAATGATCAATATGTCTCCACATATAAGACTGATGCACACCACATTACTCCCACTTAACTTCATGTATAAACATAATTCCTCGAGATATCGAGAAATATTTTACAACATGATTGACACACTAATTCCAACTCTTTAGTGCTTACTTAAGACATCCTCTTAAGATTGCAAATTACTTAGGATAGTTAGGATCTACGAACTCACAGGTGAATATAAAATATACTACCTCTTCTAGAACCGTATTCAAGAAGGTGGTTCTTGAGGTCCAATTGATATCATACTATTATGATATTCTGTAATCGCTAAGTATATTCGAATGGATCAAAGAATTAAGGTTGGTGCAAAACTCTTTGCCTACCAATTTATCTTTGAAAACATTTTAATGTTCATCCATGCAAATTTCGATCTTAAAAATCAATTTACATTGAAGAGGTCGTATTTCTTTACGTAAAATTTATCAGGTCATATACCTGACCATCACGCATGAGTCCATTACGAATCGCATGACTCTAAGCCATAGCAAGAAATTGGGACTAGAAACAGTCTTTTATAAGTCATAGATTAGAATTCATCACTATTAAGGAGTGCTAAAATTCCACCTGACCTCCTAGGTTCCGAAGAAACAACTACTGAACAAGCAATGAGGAAACTTTTTCCGAACCATATGCTCAGTTTGTGGCTCTTAAAACATTTTCTCCCACTCTGTCTTTTCAAGAAATAATCGTATTTTTTTATTGAAAGACAGCATCACGAGTCACAAACGCTTTGTTCTCGTGGTCAATGTAGGATTATTGAGCACTTGTTTTATTCGGATAACTTATAAATTAGGTACGCTACCTATCCATATCGTATATGAAATAAAATCCGACTGTTATAAATGTCCTCTGATATGGTGGGAAAACAAATAGCAGACAAAATATTAAAATTCCAAATTTAGTCAAGTGGCTCAGATTAACTTGACAAAGACAAAACCATATCGTATAAGGTTTTGTATCTCTATTCAACAATACCTTATCTCATAATGTATGTTAGAGAAGTTAACTCGTGAAACTATTTCACAATACTTTTGGTGAAAATCAAAGTCAACACTTAGATATTTACAGTTACGAATTACTCGTAAGTCCTTGTCTAATACTCTTGGTGATTAACTACTTCACATTGAAGCTCTTTGAACTTTTCAAAGATTTCTCATAGCACCTCATTAAGTAGAATCAATTGTAATATCTACTTAAATCGTTGGTAAATAAAGTGAAATAGTCATAACCATCTCTGGTTGTGTTTGTTATTGGACCACGCATATTCAAATGTAATAGGGCCAACAACTCACTAGTTCGATTTCCTTTTAAATAAAAATGGGACGAATCATCTTGCTTTGAATACAAGATTTGCACGCACCATAAGATTCAAAATCAGATGGTTTAGGGATAGTTATCAATACTAGCCTCTTAATGTGCTACACAATCCAGAATTAAGATTAGATTAGGGTCACCAATTTTGAGCCTTTTACAATCTATATGACAAGTAATTACTAGTTTAGATCAAGAATATAATTACCTTTGATTGGTATGGGATAACCATTGACCAAGTATAGGCATAAAAAGATACAACGCTTGTTCTATTCACAAAAGTGAAACACTTGTGTCGTACACTAAAGTGGATACTAGATTCTTTATTTAGAGGTCATGTACATAAAAACGTTTATTAAAGTACACCTCTAAATCCAAAACTAGATTGATCACATTATAACTTTTATATGTCTCTATAGAAATAAAACTACAATAGTTATATTTCCCTTGTAGGTCGACATTTAATCATGGTTACTCGTCGCACGAATCATTATTATATGCATTGAATACATTGATGAAACCATAATGGGTATCTAATACCCAAAACTTGCATTTTAGCAAAATAAAGGTCGATCATATAGATATCATGGGTGACAATAGTACGCCCAATTTCTAACTCTTTAGAAAACTTGGGGCAGATTCTTTTCTTGTGTCCTACACTGTAAAATAGAATCGTCAAAAGTTGGGTTCGACACCTTGCTTGGGTTTTGACTTTTACTATTCAAAATAGTCTTGCCTTTTTCCCTTGCCTTGTGCCAAACTCGTGCCAACCTACTCTTGAACCTCGTCTTAACAATTAAGAATATAAACATCATTCTTAGTGCTCCCTCTCACTTTCATGAATCTCTACTTAGACAAGTATATTAGAATTATTGTGAAGACTATTCTTCATTTCATTCATGGTTTTACCTTCAAAAGGATAAACCTTTCATGAAGTGACTACGGTATTTGGTTATTCACGATTTTAAATAAATCGATTAACCTAGTCGTCCCAACTGATTTGACCTCTTTTGAGGTAAGCCTCGTTAAGGAGCATTATGACGACATACCAAAAATTAAAATATTTTCGTTGGAGCGAAAAGATTGATGTACCATTGTTATGAGAAGACGTCACTAAAAATCAAAACGTTTTTGACTAAGTGTGACTTATTCATTTACTCTTCATAGGAGACATTTGCAATGGTGAATATGAGGATCAAAAGATAAAATTCATTTTGTCTTTAGCTACGGTGGTTTAAACGGAGATCGCAATCAAAATGCTACCGTATAAAATAATGGAAACCCTTTCCACGATTTGAACGGATTTACAAGTTCATAGAAGGATAAAATATATGTCATTTGCCCGTATAAAATAAATCTCAACGGAAAATAAACATTCATTGCTTATATATAATTTACTTGTAAAAACAATTTTAAACAAGTCACTCATATAATGACCCCTCACGAAATTACATAAGTGATTCCAAGACCCATCTTTAGACAAAAATAGTCATCGCATGCTACCTTTATCTAAAAAATGGTAAGTCAATACTTGACTAATACTGCACTTAAAACTCTTGGTTGACGGATTACAACTAAATCCATATCCTAGTCCCAAGATAACGCTTATCTCGTTGAGTCCAATCCAATTTTAGCTTGTGATCGTATCACCCTACTTACCCGAGGTAAAAAGGGACCCACGAGCGTGGTAGCCCTAATGAACACGGGGTTCATAGGTGCTTCAATTGGTAAGGCTAAATCTCAATTTTTTTTTTAAGTTATGTGAGAGGTCTTGTCAATTTAGTTATTAATTCCGTATAAGCGAACTAAGTCGGTGAATTTTGAATAACTTTGAATTGACAATCGCGAAATAAAGATGCATGTTGGCGATTTTGGCATGTGCGGAAAAACATAAAGCAAGAAAATAATAAATCCTAGTATGGCCACCTAGCTAATCTAATTAACTAGTAGATTACAAAATCGGAAACCAACTCCTTGGCCCCTTGCCTCTTCATGGCACCATCTTTTGGAACACCGACTTCGGGAATCTCCGTCTTCATAATATTAATTACAAAAAGATACAAATAAAATTCCTATTATACATTTGATCTAAAAATGAAATTAAATTATTACAAACGGCGATACGAGATCGCAAATAAAATTACAACCGAATCGGTATTCCCTTACATTACGGGTAATACCGATTAAAATAATCTAGGCCATACTAGGTACAACTTGCATTAAAAATTAAATAAATGACATTCATTCATTCAAAAATAACAAAATAAATAAAATGCTGTAAAAATCATGCCAAAATCGCCCTTAACACTTATCATGCTCATTCTAGCTCGGTTTTATGGATTTTATCGATTTTTACCCATTAAAAATCAATAATCAACACTTAAATCGTATTTAAGCTCAAAATAATTATCTAAACTGATTTAGAACTCAAAATTAGTCCCCACTAACTTTGTTTGTATTTAATTAGTTTGAATTGATCGTATTTGCTAAATATAGAGGTTTAATCATAACATTTATGAAATAAACCCAAAATAAAATATAAAACTCATAAAAATTTGAAACCAAAAATTTTGTACATTCTGGAACATTTCCAGAAACTCTAAAAACCAGAAACATTTGCCCAAAAAATTTGAATAAATTTTATGAACAAATAACTTGATATTCAACGGTTTTATCTAATAAAAACCATTAAATATAGTACAATAGTGAAAAAAATTATAAAATTTCACCAAGATGATATAATTCAGATTATAAAATGTACCAAAAATTTTCAAGATTAGAAAAGGACGTTTCAATTTTATGATCATAATAATCTCACTTTATTGACTTTTATCTTATAAAAATCAATCATCATGCAAAACTTAATTAAAAGTCACAAAGTTTTACATACAGTATGTACAACATGCATGTGAGATCATATCAAAATTTCATGGCCAGAATCAACATGCAACTATTTTTAGTTAACTTTAAACACAAAATATGCATATTAACATGATTTAAAGAACATAAATCAAAATAAATAGCAAATTAATCCATAAAATCACCAAATTTGACCACAACCATTTTTAGGTCAGTAGGTATGCATGCAAATAAAAAATTTCGTGCAAACCAACTTTGAACACAAATTTTCAATTTTACCCAAGTTATCGTATAACTCGATTTTAATGCCTAAAATCGACATGCATGTAACAATTGAGCTCTGATACCACATGAAAGTCCTAGACCTCTAATTAGACTCATCTAATTAGTTCATTAAATTACATTAACTTAATGATTTAGGATCTAGTTATCATGCATGCAAATATAAAAGCATAAAAGAAAAGATAAGACGAAAACATCCTTACATGGGGTATTTTCGGTTCAATATGGGCACAATAAGAACTCCTTCTTATTGTTCTTGAGCATGAAATTAATGGATGATCCTCCATAAAACAACCTCAAAAGTAGAAGGTCTCCTTCTTGTTGCACCCAAGACTAAACCCAAATAATCTAAGCTTATTATTAACTAGATAATAAGTAAGAATTAATACTAGTAATATTATGGTATCACTACACTAGTAATATGACATGAATATTAGTTTGCATGTGAGTTTAGAGAGATGTTGGAGGTTTTTAGAAAGAAGAAGAAAATAAGCATGAAACTCAAGTGATTCAAAATGAACAACAAGTGCCCATTTTAAGGCACACTCAAGCCCCAAAAATGGGTGATTTTCTTCTTATTTTTATTCACATGCATAATGGTAGTGTATGGGATTGTATATTAATCATGATCATGTGTCATGTGTCATACATGTCATAACATAAGGTGGAGTGTGGATTTAGTAGAGAATAAACATGATTGTTTTTCTACTAGCTAAAACCGGTTCACATGGTCTTATATGGACCATTTTGATTTTTGATATTTGTGCCACAAATACTTATTAATCATATGCTTAATTATCTTGCATAATTAGGTGTTAATTTGATCATATAACAACTATATGACTCAAATTAATAAACAATATGTACTTAACTTTTAAGTGATATTTTACCATTATATCAATATATAATGAGGCCCACAATGCCCAGTTAATTTATTTTACAACTCCTTGTAAATATAATTAACTAATTACCTCTACCTCAAAAATATATGCATAACCTCAACTAATTTAATGAATTAACGATTAATCATTAAATTAAATCTTATTTAATCGTATTAAAATAAGACGTAAAATTTATTCAGTCAGTTATCGTATAATTGACTAATAAACTTAAGTTGAATGAGTTCCTAACTCAATTTCCAATAAACAACTCACGTAACTAAACGTACATATCAAATATATGTAATGCCCTAATTAAACTGTATCGTATACAAATAATTAGTATTCTATTTGGGTCTCATCCTATAAGTGTGACCTAAAGGGATCAGTTGATCACCGCCGTCATACGACAATAACGTCAAACTCTAGTCAGCCGAGCGTTACCGATTTACGTTAATCAACTAACGTGGAGTATCAAAATATACTAATCATGCCACGTATATTCCAAATGAGATTTATTATATAAATGCACTATTGTGGAGGACACTTACTCCAACAGGTGGTGGTGGATTTATATAGGGAGTTTGGAGGGGTTAGAATAGGGTTTGAGGTGAATGGTAGCAGTTTTCGTTGGCTGTCTTTGTGCTGTGATTTCGAGCTCTTGCTAGGGTTTTAAGGGGAGGTTTATTGATGTTTAAGGTACCTAATATGGTTATGTAGATGGGTAGACGGGTTAGGTTTAATGGGTAAGTCGTTTGAGGTCGATTTGGGTCGATTTGGTGGGCTAGATCGCTGCTGGAAAAAAGAGGGGAAGGGGGGCTATTTTGGTTCGGTTATGGGGGCTGTTCGGGTCTCAAAAATCAAGGCGAAAGAGTGTCTCTAGTGGGGTTTGATAAGTGGGCTAGGAGGAGGAAAGATTGGGTCGAAATCGGATCGCAAATCGGGCTCAAATTGACTTCAAAACGAACATAAAAGACCGTCGCAAACTGAGTTTATAAACATCGTTTTAAAACAATAATGAGACGGAAAATCCAAATAATTCAAAGACGACTTTTAAAGCCGAGTTTAAATAAATGTTTATTTTATTTTCAAACAAAGACAAGGTTTTGAAATGAATTAAAAAATGAATCTTTTTGAGACGGAAATCTATTTTAAATTTCATTTAAAATATAAATCATCGACGGCACCCATTTTACATCGTAAAATGAACACAAATAATGACAAGGTCAAATACAAAATATACGTTGTCCTATCATCATCTGGTGTTTGGCGGAATTTCTATAAATGCCAGTATCGACGGATACGGGTATCTACAGAGCCCCCACTTTGACTGAGGCTTAGACAAGGCAAAAGTCAAAGTATACCCCAAGTCCACTGCCCTGAGGATTCCGCGGGTCGTTTAAATTCCATTAGACTTACGTATATAAGCTCGCCAGCCATTAGACAAGGAGACATACCTGAAGCACGGTTCTGAACGCCTCATTCACTTTTGCGATTCCGGTCATCGACTCACAACATCGTTTTTTTCATCATAAGGGGGATTGAGCCTTATCCTTAGGCGCCTACGTATCTGTTTCTGACGGAATCAAACCCGTATCATAGTTCGAGCTCATTGGCCTGTTGCTTTCTGCTGCTCCAGCCCCAATTGATATCTTGTTACTCCATGGAGTAAAGACAAGACTTGCATTCTGCTTGCAGGAATGTTGTCGATTCCGGTGTCCCATCGAGGGAAAGATTCATCGAATCAATGCTCGTTCGAGCTAGCATTTTGCTGTAGATTTCTTTGTTGGGTGGATATCATCCTGTCTATTTCATAGTGAGCTCTGGAGCTGACGGCGACATAGCCCCCAGTTGGAGCATATTCTGCAAGTTTGATCACAAATCATATAGCACATAATTCACGTAGCAATATTTTGAGATTTGAAAGTTGAAAGGGGTATCGACCGAGATTGGGTTTGGAAGCGGCTCATCGTTCCGCATTGATTTGAAATGGGTCATCGACCGAGCGTAAGTATTTGAAACTTGACAACATTGACGATGTGGAAAATTTTGGAATGTTTAAATTTTTTGGAATTTTTGGACACGATTCTGCATTTTATAATGCGACCCGACCTATAATCAACGTGGGCGTAGCCCGCTACCTTAAAAAAAAAAGAAAATAAATCCGTAAGTATGTACGAGACTTTAATTCGAAACTTCATTCGCTGAGGAAAGAAATTGTTAAACTGGCATCTGGCGCGTGACCCGAGATGGGTGACGGTTTCACACGACCGAAATTCTTCTGTTGAAGAGGAAATGAGTAAATTTCCTTCCTATTTTCTATATTTTTTTTCAACAGGTCTGGCTTACAGAGAGACTCGGGTTGATTGCCCCACCCTTCAACCCTGAAAAATACCGCGTCAAGCAACTCACTAATCGTCAAAGATGCTATGTCTCCGACCAAAAATCATAATATTGGCGGGAAGTGTTGACTACGGGAGGAGGTTCCCACGTCAGTTGGCCTTTACCGCGACTTCACCTGGATTCGTTTACTGGGCTTTCTGACACTGATCGTGCCAGATTCATCACTCTGTTGGGTTTGGACTATTCTGTTCACATCTATCCGGATCGAATACTTCGACAGTTCGGGCGCCGGCAAGTGGTTCCTATTAGGAAGGCTGCGCGAGAGTCTCTGGCTATTATTTCCTTTTCACGATGCCGTTCATGGCTCCATGCTTGGCATTGCAGGACCATATGGTGTGTACCCAAGCCTCATGAATCCATATGGGTTTCCCCTTCCTACCGTAAATGGACTACTTAATCAGACTCTACTACTACGAGGAGGTTGCAGCAAGATGACGTTACCGATCGAGAACATCATGAGGGGGGTTTAGAAAATCGAGCATACTTCACTGGGTTGACTCCAAGTTCTGAGACCGAGCCTTGACCTGACGCGATTCCTAGGGCTAAATCTAGGGGAATTATCGGTATACTTCCCTTTAAAATTTCGGATTATAATGAAATTATAACTATATGAATATCAAGTCATAAATGAAATTGCATATATAAACAAAAGATTAAGAAATAACCTTCAGTCCTAGATAAAGGCCTAAGAACAAATAATTAAGTAGGTATTCTCCTAATCGTAACACCCAAGATGGTTCAAGAAATGCCTTCGTCGTGCTAGAACGAATACCCAAAATTACTTCTAATTTTGTGTGTATATTGATGATGAATATGAAGATGAATGAGAGAAATCAAAATCCGAACTTTTCTCCTCTTTTTCTTTTGTGTGTGCCGTGAGATATTACAGTCATTAGGGTTTCTTTTTCTTCTCTTTTAATCCTCAATTGTGCCGTGAGAATTGAAAGAGGAAAGCGAAAAATCAAAACCCTAGTTTCCTAATTTATCTCAACCTATATTAGGTAGTTAGCATATAATTTAATATGTACATAATATAATATGTATTCTAATTATTACTAGTAATGGACCGTTACATAAACCGAGTAATGCCGGACCAAGACACTATAATAATATCGTGTAATACATATTTGCCAACTTAAATATAACAGTTTACATTTAGTTCAGACCAACATTATATACATGGATTAAATATAACATTTTATATTCAATTAGCATCTAACATTATTTAATCGTTATTAAATAATCGTATCATCATCTTATTGACTAACCTTTTAGTCAAATACATCGACTAACCTTTTAGTCATTTAATAAGGCATCAATATGATTATTTTCTCAAATAATCACATCTCTCAAACACATCCTTTAGGTGTGACTTTTAGGGATCAGTTGATCACCGCCATCTGTATGACAATAACGTCAAACTTATCTAGCAAGCCAACCGTTATCGATAAACGTTAATCAACTGATTATAATACAAAGTATACCCGGTGAACCTTAGCTGTTATCACATTAACTGTGGAGGACACTAGCTCCAACAAAATCTAAAGCTCCTAATGTGTGGGAACGACTGGGCTCCGTGAGTGGTGGTGGCCTGACACTTGTAGAAAGGCTTGGCCCTTGGCCGAGCGTGATAGACAGACTTGGCCCGCGGGAAGACAATGTGGTCCTCCCCAAAGAAACGGGCGAGTATGATGATGGGTGAGACATCGTCTCGAAGTGATGGGACACGTGACCCGGCTAAGGATAGGCAGTAGTTCATGCTATATTATCTATTATTACTACTATGTTTTTATTTTCTTTCCTTTACTCTGTGTGTAATGGGCATCGCCCGGGATTTATTTGGAATAAAATAATTATTATTTATCACAAATCTCCAGTTTCTGCGTCAAAAATTTCATTTTTGTTACAATGTGTCGGTTGTACTCTTGTCAAGAGTTGCCTACGTATCTGCTTTTCAACAGAATCAAACGATGACCGTAGTACTTACAAACATTTCATGCAGTGGCAACAAATGCCAAACTCAAAACTTATTCTAAGTACAATGCAATTCAAAATATCTCTTCAACTGGTCCAAATTCGTTGGGTTGGCGAAATCATTCCCATCCAGATCAGTAAGTCGGAGTGCGCCTCCTGTTAGGATTTTCTTCACCAAATATAATAGCCAGAGTTATCAGCTCATGTAGGCGATTACGGACCAAAACACATATAATGTTATTCAGTTCACTTTGTGGTGTTCAATGTTGTCCATACAATCCACATGAAAACAAAATATGAAAACAATACGATGAAGTTATTATTAGTATATGAAAAGGATGTATCTAATTCATACAAACAACTAATACAACTCAGGAACACGTTTAATTCCCATGGAAGTAACGTGCCCTACATGCTTATCATGTCTTAACGGTTTAGTGAGAGGATCTGCTATGTTATCATCCGTAGCAATCTTGTCTATCACTATCTCCTTTTGCTCCACGTAATCTCTGATTATGTGAGCCTTCCGAAGTACATGTCTAGATTTGTTGCTAGACTTAGGCTCCTTAGCCTGGAAGATGGCACCTCTATTATCACAATAGATGGTGATCGGGTCATTCAAACTAGGAACTATGGCAAGTCCTTGTAAGAATTGACGCATCCATATAACTTTCTTTGCAGCCTCTGAAGCGGCATAGTACTCGGACTCAGTCGTAGAATCTGCTATAACACTCTGCTTGGAGCTTTTCCAGCTAACCGCAGCGCCATTAAGAGTAAATACGAATCCAGACTGAGATTTCGAGTCATCCCGATCCGTTTGGAAGCTAGCATCTGCGTAACCGGTTGCGCAAAGCTCAGTCTCTCCTCCATAAGTCAATACCCAATACTTAGTCCTCCGTAGGTACTTAAGGATATTTTCAACAGCCATCCAGTGTGTTTCACCTGGATTGCCTTGGTACCGACTGGTCATACTCAAAGCATATGCCACGTCTGGACGTGTGCATATCATGGCATACATGATCGATCCTATAGCTGATGCATAAGGTATTCGACTCATGCGCTCGACCTCTTCAGATATCTTGGGTGCCTGAGCTTTACTCAAATGCATCCCAGACGTCATTGGAAGATACCCCTTCTTGGAGTTGGTCATGCTGAACCTTTCAAGAATCTTATCTATATAAGACTCCTGACTGAGTGATAACATCCGTCGTGATCTATCTCTGTAGATACGGATTACCAATATGCGCTGTGCTTCGCCAAGATCTTTCATCTGGAAATGGTTCTTTAAACATACCTTAACCGAAGATAAGAGAGGAATATCATTCCCTATCAAGAGTATGTCATCGACATACAATATCAAGAAAACGATTTTACTCCCACTCGACTTGACATATAAGCATGGTTCCTCAACCGATCGAGTGAAACCATTTGGTTTTATGACTTGGTCGAAACGATGATTCCAACTCCGAGAAGCTTGCTTAAGTTCATAAATGGAACGCTTAAGCTTGCACACTTTCTTAGGATTTTTGGGGTCAATGAAACCTTCAGGTTGTACCATGTACAACTCCTCCTCCAAATAACCGTTTAAGAAGGCGGTTTTCACGTCCATCTGCCAAATTTCATAGTCATGAAAAGCGGCAATCGCTAAGATTATCCGAATGGAACGCAGCATGACTACGGGTGCAAAAATTTCATCATAATGCAATCCGTGCACTTGAGTGAAACCTTTTGCCACTAGTCGTGCTTTATAGGTGTCTGGTTGTCCCCCTACGGAATGCTTTATCTTGTAAAGCCATTTGCACTGAAGAGGCCGAACCTTATCAGGCAAATCAACCAGATCCCATACGTCATTCTTATACATAGAGTCCATCTCGGATTGCATGGCCTCAAGCCATATCTTTGAGTTGGAACAGGCTCTTGGCTCCTTTACAGGTATGTTAAATTTTTTGGTTTTTATATTTAAATATATTTTTTTTTAATTTTTGTTTTTTATTTGGGTTCGTTTACTCTCTACGGCAGCAAAAAACAACGTCCTCTATCGGTTCTTCCTCGACCATACCAATGTATCTGTCTGGAGGT
Organism: Heliosperma pusillum; assembly: GCA_022085475.1. Lineage (NCBI taxonomy): Eukaryota > Viridiplantae > Streptophyta > Magnoliopsida > Caryophyllales > Caryophyllaceae > Heliosperma > Heliosperma pusillum. Next base: position 262,420 of record JAIUZE010001381.1, on the reverse strand, counting down.
ATGGAGACTCTACCCGACCTTCTAGGTTCCTCAGGAATATTAACCGCAACAGAAGATGAAGGAACATCTTCCTCCATCGGTTGCTCGGTTGTTGGTTCTTGAATCTCCGACAGATCAAAGGTTCTATCACTCGTCTTGTTCTCGAGAAATTCTTTCTCTAGAAACTTCACACTAGCCGCAAAAAAAACACTTTGTTCGGTAGGCGAATAAAAGTAATGACCAAACATTCCTTTTGGATAACCAATAAAGTATGTCTTGACCGATCGCGGGCCGAGCTTATCCTCGTGTCTCCACTTGACATAAGCCTCGCAGCCCCAAACCCGAATAAAGGACAAGGTAGGGACTGTTCCCTTCCACATTTCAAATGGAGTCTTGTCAACAACTTTAGACGGACTTCGGTTAAGTATAAGAGCAGCTGACAAAAGAGCATAGCCCCACAATGAATCAGGCACAACCGTGTGACTCATCATGGATCGAACCATATCAAGTAATGTTCGATTTCTTCGTTCGGACACACCATTTAATTGAGGTGTTCCAGGTGGAGTTAACTGTAGTACTACACCACATTTTTTAAGGTGTTGATCAAACTCATTCGAAAGATATTCTGGTATTCCTTGAACTTATCAAAGGACTCACTTTTGTGCTTCATTAAGTAGACATATTCATATCTACTCAAATCGTCCGTGAAAGTGATAAAATATCTATAGCCATCTCTAGCGTTGATTGACATAGGTCCACACACATCAGTATGTATGAGTCCTAATAGGTCAGCAGCGCGCATTCCAACACCTTTGAAGGAAATTCGCGTCATTTTGCCTATGAGACATGATTCACACGTGCCAAAAGATTCATAGTCAAATGGGGAGATAGTCCCATTGTCAATGAGCTTCTTCACGCGTTTTTCATTTATGTGTCCCATACGGCAATGCCATAGATAGGTTTGATCTTTGTCACCAACCTTTACCTTTTTATTACTCACATGCAATATATCTGTGGTTTGATCTAAAACATAAATCCAATTCATGGAAACTGCTTTACCATAAATCATTTCGTTAAAGGAAAAAATACAGCTATTATCCTTTATTACAAATGAAAAACCGTTCTTATCGAGTACGGAAACAGAAATATTGTTTTTAGATAAACTGGGTACATAGTAACAGTTATTTAAAATAACTCAAATCCACTCGGGAGTTGGATTACATATGTTCCCACTGAAACGGCAGCTACTCTTGCTCCATTCCCCACTCGCAGGTCCACATCACCCTTTTCGAGAGTTTTGATGTTTCTTAGGCCCTGCAAATGATTACACAGATGAGAACCACAACCTGTATCAAGTACCCAAGTTCCGAAACTTGCATGGTTAATCTCAATCATATGAATAAAAGATGACATACCAACAGGAGTGACGCGGCCTGCTTTTACGTCTTCAGCATACACGGGACAGTTCCGCCTCCAATGCCCAGTCTTGTGGCAATGGTGGCACTCTATGTTTTCTTTGCTCTTTGTCTTGCCTTGTGAGCTACTGCTAGTCTCACCAAGCCCACTCTTGCCTTTTCCTGGCTTCTTGAACTTCGGCTTCCCTACAGCTAGGTCGGCCTGAGCCTTGCCCTTACCCTTACCCTTGTTTGCAATCATGAGAACGTCCTGCTTCAGGCCCCCACTCAATTTCAGATCCTTCTCAGTCTGTATGAGAAGTGAGTGTAGCTGATGAGGATTTCTCTTCAAATCATTCATATAGTAATTTGCCCTGAATTGGGCAAAACCATCATGAAGTGAATGAAGCATGCGGTCAATGACCACGCTCTCTTTGATTTTGCAATCAAGTGCCTCCAGGTTTTCGAGATTCTCGATCATATCGAGAATGTGTGGGCTAACCGGTTGGCCCTTCTGGAGTTTCGCTTCAAAGAAGCGAGTGGTAAGCTCATACATAACGATCTGCGGTGCTTTTGAGAACTCGTTAGTGAGCGTGGTGAAAATCTTGTTTGCCCCTTGGGCAATGAATCGTCTTTGCAAATTGGATTCCATTGAAAAGATGAGTACGTTCTTTATCGCACCCGCCTCCATTACGAAATCACTATAAGCAAGTGATTCATTTGCTCCTGCATTGGGGCCTGGGTTAGGCGGTAGTGGCTCAGTCAAGTACTTGAGCTTACCGTCAGCTATGGCAGCATTCCGTGATGAAGCCTCCCAGTCCGCAAAGTTGGACCCGTTATTCTTCAGTCGCGTGTACTGATTCATATTGTCCATGAACATCTTAAGCCAGGATTCGCGTGCGAGCGTGGCACTTGGCATAGGGGCATCAGCATGTCCAGCCATTTGTTATAACAGTTTTATCGATATAAATGAATGCTACACTGCGAGAAAGGAGATAAAACATAATAAGCATTTTCATCGTTTTAATTAAGTCTAATGCAAAACCGATTAATGCGAAGACTCTTGCATTTATACAATTGACCTCCCTCAAGTATTATATAAATGATCCCAAGACTCAATTTCTGTAAATTGATAAGCCAACTACTTGGCTAATTCTACTTTTAGAATTCCTGGTCGATAAATTTCTGTAAATTCTATCTTTAGTCCATCATAATCACGAGATATTACTCGGACTATAATGTTGAGTTAAAATAGGTCAACACATACTACTTACCCAACGTAGAAGGTGTCATATGGAGAGTAAGGTCCTATATGCCTACCGACGAAGAAGGGAGTCATAGCAGTTTTCCCTATAAAGACTAATCTCAATTTTAGGTTTTAGAGGAAGGTCCATCAGCTTTAATTTTATTCATTTAAGTGAACGAATGATCTAGCATTTTGAGAATGAATAATTTAAGATGATAGCTTTTAGAATTTTGAGTGACATCTGGATGTCCATGATAATTAACATACAATCTATATGAGTCAATTTTCATGCAATTAAGTAGTAGTAGGTGGTTTGGTTTAGGCGGAATATGATGCAATAACTATCATGCAAAAGAAAAACAATAAGAACGGAAAAATGAAAAACAAAGTAAAAAGTCCTAGTGTGGCCTATCCTATCAAAATAGAACAAAAATACACTTTGGAATCCATCCTTATGGACCCTAGAAGCTTGACTTGATGTTCCATCTTGGTCCATGTAGCGGGAGTGAGCTATCCGATCTCCATCTTTGGTCTTCTCAAAAATACAATTTTTTTTTAAAATTACAAAATATAAACCTATTTACATTCTAATTTAAAAATTATAATTAAAGATTACAAAGGGGAGATTCGAGATCTCAAAATACATCAAAAACCATGTTACCATCATTACGATAACACAATCTACTAAGGCCACACTAAGCAATACAAATTACAACCTCTTGTAAAAATACCAAAATAATCCATTCATCCATTCATTCATTCATTCAACAAATAAAATGCATCAACAAAATAAATTAAACATTCAAGACATAATTCATTAATTATGATGATTAATTTATCCAAACCACCTTTAAAATGATCAAAATTATGTGACAATTCCTTAATTGCACACAACAATTTTAATCAACCATAATCCAATTTAATTCATATTATCGGGTATAACATAAATTAAATTCAACATTATTTTAATACTTTTTAAAATAATAGGGTATCTATCATTGTGAACTTTTTCACAACAACAAAACAACATACATTATCTTTATAATGCAATAAACAAAACAAAAATTAAATTTTTTTTTTCACTATTCACGGATGAACAGTACCCGTGAAAAGTAGCAGGTACAAAAACTTTTTTTTTTAATTTTCTCGGTTTTATAAAAAAAACAAAAACATACAAATTAATCTTATTAATTTGATCATGCTAATAAAACTAGATCGGTACAAACATTCAACATCTAATCATTATTAAACATTGATACAAACTAGATGATTCAAATTAACCTTTTAAAAGGAATATCTAAATCATGATTAATCGATTATCAAATTACTCAACTAATCATAATTATTTTGTATATTCATATCGAAAAGTTTAGCATAATGAATGTTCTTTAACATCCAAAACAAATTCCTTTTACATTTCAATTTAATCCTCATTAAATCAAAATATCAACAAATTCATTATATTATTATCTTAACATATTAAAACAACAACATATATGAATCAAAAAAGGAAAAACAAGGCAAAAAAATTTGTTCCTCACGGCTGAACAGTGCCGTGAACAGTACCAATTTTTTTTCCTGGCCGTGAACAGTACCGTGAATAGTACCCAAAAAAACAAACCCTTTTTTTTTTCTTCTTTCAGCCGAAACAAAAAACAAAACAAAACAAAAATTTCTAATCTTATATTTCATCAAATATGAAAACATATAAAATAATTTCATAGCCAAATGCTTTGATACCACTTGTGGGAATTATCAGTATACTTCCCTTTAAAATTTCGGATTATAATGAAATTATAACTATATGAATATCTAGTCATAAATGAAAGTGCATAATATAAACAAAAGATTAAGAAATAACCTTCGGTCCTAGATAAAGGCCTACGAACAAATACCAAAGTAGGTATTCTCCTAATCGTAGCACCCAAGATGGTTCAAGAAATGCCTTCGTCGTGCTAAAACGAATACCCAAAATTACTTCTAATTTTGTGTGTATATTGATGATGAATATGAAGATGAATGAGAGAAATCAAAATCTGAGTTTTTATCCTCTTTTTCTTTCGTGTGTGCCGTGAGATATTACAGTCATTAGGGTTTCTTTTTCTTCTCTTTTAATCCTCAATTGTGCCGTGAGAATTGCAAGAGGAAAGCCAAAAATCAAAACCCTAGTTTCCTAATTTATCTCAACCTATATTAGGTAGTTAGCATATAATTTAATATGTACATAATATAATATGTATTCTAATTATTACTAGTAATAGACTGTTACATAAACCGAGTAATGCCGGACCAATACACTATAATAATATCGTGTAATACATATCTGCCAACTTAAATATAACAGTTTACATTTAGTTCAGACCAACATTATATATATGGATTAAATATAACATTTTATATTCAATTACCAGCTAACATTATTTAATCGTTATTAAATAATCGTATCATCATCACATTGACTAACCTTTTAGTCAAATACATCGACTAACCTTTTAGTCATTTAATAAGGCATCAATATGATTATTTTCTCAAATAATCACATCTCTCAAACACATCGTTTAGGTGTGACTTTTAGGGATCAGTTGATCACCGCCATATGTATGACAATAACGTCAAACTTATCTAGCAAGCCAATCGTTATCGATAAACGTTAACCAACTGATTATAATACAAAGTATACCCTGTGAACCTTAGCTGTTATCACACTAACTGTGGAGGACACTAGCTCCAACAAAATCTAAAGCTCCTAATGTGTGGGAATGACTGGGCTCCGTGAGTGGTGGTGGCCTGACACTTGTAGAAAGGCTTGGCCCTTGGCCGAGCGTGATAGACAGACTGGGCCCGCGAGAAGACAATGTGGTCCTCCCCAAAGAAACGGACGAGGATGATGATGGGTGAGACATCGTCTCAAAGTGATGGGACACGTGACCCAGCTAAGGATAGACAGTAGTTCATGCTATATTATCTATTATTACTACTATGTTTTCATTTGCTTTCCTTTAGTCTGTGTGTAATGGGCATCGCCCGAGATTTATTTGGAATAAAATAATTATTATTTATCACAAATCTCCAGTTTCTGCGTCAAAAATTTCATGCTTTTCAACAGAATCAAACGATGACCGTAGTACTTACAAACATTTCATGCAGTGGCAACAAATGCCAAACTCAAAACTTATTCTAAGTACAATGCAATTCAAAATATTTCTTCAACTGGTCCAAATTCGTTGGGTTGGAGAAATCATTCCCATCCAGATCAGTAAGTCAGAGTGCGCCTCCTGTTAGGATTTTCTTCACCAAATACGGGCCTGTCCAGTTTGGTTTGAACTTTCCCCACGGGTGTACCTGGAGTAGTGCTCGGACAGATTTCAACACGAGATCGCCTTCTTTGATCCCTCGAGGTTTCACCTTTTTATTAAACGACCGCTCTATCCTTTTCTGATAGAGTTGAACTTGATATATTGCATTCAGACGTCGTTCATCGAGCATTACTAGAGAATCATATCTGGCTTTAACCTAGTCGGCTTCAGGGACTTGGCTCTCAAGTAGTATTCCCAAAGATGGCACTTCTAACTCAACTGGTTGGACCGCCTCCATCCCATATGCTAAATAATACGGGGTTGCACCCGTTGCAGTTCTGATTGAAGTCCTATACGCCCATAATGCGAAAGGTATCTTATCCGGCCACTCACGGTAATTCTCAGTTATCTTTTTGAGAATAAATGTGACTGTTTTGTTGGCAGCTACTACCGCACCATTAGTCTGAGGTTAGTAAGGTGATGACTTGTGTCGTTTTATTTTGTATTTTTCGAACAATTCGGCGGTTTCAGCCTGGAAGTGGGTTCCGTGATCACTGATAATTTCATGTGGTACCCCATATCTACAAATGATGTCGTTTTGAATGAATTTGGCTACGTGCTTTGCAGTTAGCACTTTGTAGGACTTGGCCTCTACCCACTTCGTGAAGTAGTCAATCGCAACTAAGATGAAGCAATGCCCTCCCGTTCCAGAAGGATTTACTTTTCCAATGATGTCGATTCCCAAGGTTAAGAAAGGCCAGGGTGACGTCATGGTGTAAAGAAGGGAAGGTGGCATGTGCTGCACATTTGCGAATATCTGGCAATTGTGGCAATGTCGGACACATTTTCGACAATCTGTTTCCATCGTCGTCCAATAATAATCGAGTCTCATGATTTCCGAACTAGCATGTGGGCATTCATGTGTGGCCCACACTCCCCGTCATGGACTTCTTCCATACCTTTTTCGGCTTTTGTCTTGTTGATACACAACAACAAGACACCTTGTGCAATCTTCTTGTATAATTGCCCGTCGTTAGTCTTAACGAATTGAGCTGACAACATTTGTAGTGCGCGTTTTCCGCGCGTATCAAGGTCTGCGGGGTATTCTCCTGCGTCTTTGAATTTGAGAATTGACGTATACCAGGGTTTGGTCTCACTTCCCTCAGTATCGTCGATCGCATTAATGTAAGCTGGCATGGATCTTCGCTCAACGCATAAGGGCATACAATTCATGTGATCAGGTATGTTTATCAATGCTACCAATTTTGACAAGGCGTCAGCCAATTGATTTTCCTCTCTTGGGAGGTGAACATATTGTATGTCGTCGAAAAGCTTTTCTAGCTCTTCTATCTTGGCTTGATATGGTGCCAAACTGACACTCTTGATTTTCCAGGACCCCGTGACTTGGTTGATGACCAACGACGAATCCCCATGTACTATCAACTTCTTTATGCCTAATTCCTTGGCACTTTGTACACCCAGAAGGCACGTCTCGTATTCTGCGGTGTTGTTTGTGACTGTGAAATCTAATTTGACTGACACAAGCACGTGTTCTCCCTTTGGTGAAATGAGAAGAATACCAATCGCGTATCCCATGCAATTTGATGCTCCATCAAAATACAAATCCATATGTCATCTTCGATGTGTACCACATCTTCGTCTGGGAACGACCATGTGTCGATAGATTTTGATTCTTCAATTGGGTTATCGGTCAAGAAGTCAGCGACAGCCCTTCCTTTTATTACCTTCAGCGGTAAAAATTTAAGATCAAACTCAGATAGCATGAGAGTCCATCTCGACATTCTCCCGTTCAGCACTGGTTTTTCAAACAGGTACTTGACTGGATCCATTTTGGAGTATACACTTACACTATGACTGAGCATGTAGTGTCTTAATTTCTTCGTTGCCCATACCAAGGCTAGGCATGTCTTTTCAACTGGAGTGTACTTCGACTCATGTTCTAATAACTTTTTACTAATGTAGTAAATTGTTCTTTCCTCTTTGTCTACAATTTGGGCCAATATTGCCCCCATCGCGGTATCTATAGCTATTAGATACAACGACAATGGCAATCCGACTACTGCTGGACTAAGGACTGGGGGAGAGGATAACACCTCTCTTATCCTGTCAAAGGCATCTTGACATTCTCCATCCCAAGCTACATGCTCTCCAACCTTAAGCTTCTTAAAGATTGGTTCGCATATCATCGTTAATTTTGCGATGAATCGGCTTATGTATTGTATTCGACCCAGGAAGCCTCAGATCTTTTTTTCGGTTGTGGGATGGGGCTTTTCTATAATGGCTTTAATCTTTGGTGGGTAAACTTCGATGCCACGGTGGCTAACGATGTGACCAAAAAGCTTGCCATAGGTGACCCCGAATGCGCACTTATGTGGATTCAATCTTATACTGTACTTCCGCAACCTTTCAAAGAATTTTTGCAAGGCACTAAGGTGGCCAGTGCGTTCCTTTGATTTCACGATCATGTCGTCGACATATACTTCCACTTCTTTGTGGATCATGTCATGTAGCAACGTCGTTGCCGTTCTTTGTTATGTAGCTCCAGCGTTTATCAACCCGAACGACATGACTGTGTAGCAATAGGTACCCCACTGTGTCACAAAAGCAGTTTTGGGCATATCTTCCTCGACCATCTTTATCTAATTGTAACCGGCATAACCATCCATAAAGGATAGTAGTGCATGATTCGCGGTGTTGTCAATCAAGATATCAATGTGAGGTAATGGGAAGTCGTCCTTCAAACTGGCTTTGTTTAGATCACGAAAGTCCATGCAAACACGGACTTTACCGTCTTTCTTCGGAACTGAAACTATGGTAGCTACCCACTCTAAGTATTCTGACACTTTAATGAACCCGGCTTTGAGCTGTTTATCGACTTCGTGTTTGACCTTTAAAGACGATTCGGTACGCATTCTACGTAGCTTTTGCTTCACTGGTTTGAAACCTGGTTTGATAAGAATTTTGTGCTTTGCGATTTCTCGATCAACACCCGGCATATCTTTGTAGGACCATGCGAACACATCCCTGAACTAATTCAACAAGTTTATGAACTCTTTTCTTTCTGCGGGATCTAAGGTTGTTCCTATCTTAAGCTCTTATGGCTCTAGGGTGGTTCCCACATTGATGGTTTCGGCATCTTCGATGTTCGAACTTCTTTGGTCGTATTCTTCCAACCCTTTTACTAACTGGGGAGGAGGTGGTTCAAACTCCTCCTAATGTTCTTATTCAATCTGTTCGTCTTCGACCTCATTCTCAATGTCATTAATAAAATAATCGTTTTCAAAAATTGAATTGCAAAGTAAATAAGACAAGTCGTAAGAAAAATGGTTCATCTTATTATTAATTTGAAAATGCGCGAAATGCGCTAACATTCGGGCCAACTGATCAGAGGTCATCGGCGGGATAAGCGTGGTATTCCGGACAGGCCCCGGAATACCAGCATGAGACATGGGAAAAGGAAAGACTGGGGAAGGGGTATCTTCGACACCTATTGCCCGAGACCTAGCATTAAGACTCACATTAGATTCGGACTCAGACTCAGACTCAGACCCAGATCCAGAATCATCCTCTAGCTTGAATAGCTCTCCTTCCCTTGTAGTCATCTTGAAGAGTAGTCCCTTGTTGTCAGTCCATTTGGTTGTTTTCCTCCATCTAGATGTAGTCCTCTCAGGATCTACATCCGTGATGAGGGTAGATGGATTGAAACGGTCGCTTGTCATGATCGTAGTTATCAAATCTTCATTTGACACCCTTGGTTTCTTTACTTCTCCGAAGAAGAGACCCATAGCTTTCCCATCTTCGATTGGGGTGGTCTTCTTCTTTACCGTGGCTACAATCATGACATCGTCAGGAATGTAATTGCAGTCTTGGAATATCTCGATTCCAGGGACCCATTTGTTGGTCTTTGAGTCGAAGATTGGTTCAGGGAAATCCAAACACGACACGTCTTCACCAGCTTTTATGAATTGGCCATTTAGAGTTAGCAAGTATGGCTTCATGTTAATGTCTCGACCTTCGGTCAAGATCCTTTTCGCTGAGAGGTCTTTGCCAGTTGGCTCGTATCCTAGCCCAAATCTAGTTCCTTTGGGGAAGGGTGGCTTCATTTCAAGGACATTTTTCTTCGAGGGTATAAGGAGAGACGGAAATACTTCCCGGTTTCGAGAACCGTTTTGCAGGTATGGCTTTCAGTGTACAAGTCCATTTTTGTCATTTCGAATCCGGATTCGATCGCATTCACGACCTCGAATCCATAAGGTTCAACTGTGGTATCGATTTGAACTTCCGAGGTTATGTCCCCTCCCGTCACTACCATTGGAGTAGCGTCAATAGTTATCACCTCGCCTTGGAGTAGGATCTTGATCTTCCGATGTAGAGTGGAAGATACGGCCTTTATAGCATGATTCCAAGGCCTACCGAGCAACAAATTGAAAGATGCAGCGACATCTATCACTTGGAAATTCATTCGCTTTTCAATTTTTCCCACACGTACGCTTAAAGTGACGAGTCCAGTCACTCGACGCACAGTGCCATCGAATGCTCGGACCGTTTGCGTGGTGGGTATGAAATCGTTCTTCTCGAGACCTAGAATGAGGGCCGTCCTTAGTGGGAGGACGTTGACCGCAGAACCGTCGTCGACGAGAGTCATTGGGAGTCGTTTGTGACGACATTCTACCGTGATGTACATAGCCAGGCAATGTTGGGGCCCGAAGGAGGGCAAGTCTTTATCATAAAATGTCACGGCATTAGTGAGCCGTGGCCGATTTTGGGAAACGAATGAAATCATATCATCCAGAGAGGTGTTAGGTGACACCGTCATGTTCATTAGTGCTTGAAGTAGGGCTGGTCGGTGTTCGAATGAAGTCAGCATAAGTTCCCAGATAGAGAAATCTGCCTTAGTCTTTCGTAGCTGCTTGATGAGGGAAGCCTCTGAGGTCGATCCCTCACCAAGTGCTTTGACTATGGTGGTGTCTTTGGGTGGTGTAGTACTTACAATATTCCCAAAAATAGAAGGACTAATTGTCCTTTCGTTGAGGAGACGGTGCGCCGAGCGAGCCAAATGGTTGGGATTGCGGGAGTCTCTATTCATTCTCGATATTTCCTCCCGAGTGAAAGGAATGATCGCACCTTCGGCGAGATAGATGTCTTCTTCATCGTCCTCCCAAATCCCATTAATTTCATTCCCACTTCGGAGAATGTACGGTGTGGCGAAATCCCCGATTTGAACTTCGTTCTTGGCTCGTTGGAGATATTTAGAACAGTCTACGTAGAGTGTCTCGACGTAGAATCCAGTGAGACGGCAAATAGGCTGGATTAGGTGAGATACATCCATGTTGTCTTCGACAAATATGACATTTGTGTGATTACCGAATGGGTTGTTCACGTTGTTGGGTTTTAACTGTCGGGATTGGAATTGTCCCATTCTCGATCCTATCTTGGATCTAGTGCTTAAGGCGAAAACAATCCTTCGTGTCATGCCCGTTTCCTCGGTGATAAGCACAATAAGCGTTCAGCATGAACCACTTTCCTTGTCATTCGACAGGTGGGTCTGGGGTGAGACCGATAGGATCCAACTTCCCCTGTGCTGAGAGCCTTTGGAGTGCATAGGTGTAGGTACTCCCGATGTCAGTGAACACCCTAGGCTTTTGTCGTTGTGGCCCTTTAGGAGTTCCTCCTAGAAGGCTAATATCTTGGATGTGATTACTAGAAGAGGGTGCCTTTCCTTTGGAGGATGAGGCACCTTGATACCCTTTAGGCTTTTCGGCCTCAGCGATCCGGGCATCATCTTCAATTTTCCTCCCGACTCGAATAAGTTCCTTAAACGAGCCAAAGTTCTGATATTTGATAGGATCCTTGTAGACGGGTCGTAGATTCTTGACGAACTTATCTACCATTTCCGTCTCTTCGGGTCTTTTTGATAGCTTAGCGCTTTCAGCGCGCCATCGAGTGAGGAATTCAGTAAATCCCTCTCTTTCATTTTGAGTCATCACTTCGAGAGTTCTCATAGTGGTTTGGATCTCAGCATTATCACCAAAATGCTTATCAAATTCCACCGCAATGTCTTCGAAAGACGGGAAATTCTTTAGATCTAACCCATAGAACAAAGCCTTCGGATGTTCTACGAGCGACTGGGAAAAAATCTGAGATAACACTTCTACAGATACCCCTTTCAACGCAAGGTACTCCTTATAAGAACAGATATGCTAAAGTGGGTCTTCAGTGCCTTTGAATTTAGGGATATCTGTCAAGACAAAGTTGGTGGGCAACTTATCCTGAACTGGAGTATACCCTTGAGCATTTACATAGTGTATGTTTTCACCCCGAGATAGCTTGAGGTGATCTTCAACCAACTTGAACCTTTTCTCGAACCCAGTTTCAGGTGGAGGAGGAGATGGAGCTTCACCACCCATCTTAGCCTCGAGACTAGCCAACCTTTCGAGCACCTGATCGAGACTCGTTGTGAGCTTTTCGACTGCAGCTTCAATTGCTTTCTGACGGGTTTCTGGAGGCCTTTCTACAATAAAACCCCGAGCAAAATCAGTTAACGAATCAAGATCCTATGCACAAATAGGACTCGACTCACAAAAGAAACAACAGACTCTTCGAGACTCAACATTGGACTCGAACCCGGAGAGCGAGTAATCTGGCCCACTCATTTTGGGTCAAACAAGACTATGACTGGTTTTTCAAACCTAGACGCGGTTACAACATGACACTAGCTTAACTCGGTGTGACTAAACTGTGCTTGAACCAAACATGGCTCTTGGGCTCGTGATAAACATCCATTTGATATACTTAGGATGTTTTAGGTGGACCGACTCAGACCAAATGGTCGACATTCATGACTCGGACCCAAAGATCGGCTCGGGTGATCCGAATGGCACGTATGAGGATGGACAAACGAGACACGACTAGATTGACTCGACCTAACTGACTCAAACTCGATTCTGGGTTTGGGTTAGGTTCGGTTCATGATTCGATTGAATTTGAAATTAAAACAGGCAGCATGCCGGCTTAAAATGGCTTGATTTTTGTTTGAGGAACAGATCTAATTCTAATCCGGCAGCATTTCGGCTTGGAAATGGTTCTTTTGTCAAAAGAGGTGATTTTGAAGAATTGGTTCGGATTCTTCTAATCCTAGTTGGGCAACATTTCAGATAGAAAAGGCTCTTTTTTCAAAAGGGTCGAATTTAAAAATAATTTGGATTTTGCTAATCCTAAATGGGTAGCATTTTAGCTAGAAATGGATCTTTTTTCAAAAGGGTTGAATCGAGAAAAAAGAGACACGGGAGCCACATAGCATGTAGTTATTCGCATGTTAGGGATGCAATGCATGGGCTAGACTCTTCTAAGTCTCGGTCGATCTCTAAAGAGGGTCTGTGCCAATGAAATCGCTTTGTCGGGGTACCAATATACTCGTCACAGCTTGTAGAAAATGACATGTATAAGGTGGACAACCTCCACGATTCACCTTGATATTTAAATCAGACACAGTGGACGTCATTTTCCTATCGTGGGGCGAAACCCCAAGGAGAAAATGGCCCAATCCGAAAGTATCAAATGGGTTTATGCATGATTAAATAAAATAAACATGACAAGTAACCTAATAGCCATTCATTTGCTTTTCAAGCTTCACGGTCCCCAGCAGAGTCGCCAAATTGTGGATACGGGAAATCACTTCCACGGGAAAAAAACGCGAGTTTTAAAAGTCTTTGAAAAACATATTTTAAAAATTAGCATTTGAAAGGAGTTGCCACTAAATTTTTATGGAATTTAGAAAACCGATTTAGATATAAAAGATACGTGTGAGGTTACGTGTTAGGAAGACAATTTTAACTTTATTAAAAAAGCACCCAACCCCGCCCGTAATAAAACGGTCTCTACTAAGCATAATGAATGGCTATTTGGAACGAGTCATGTTGAATGCAAACATGCGATTTAAAGCTAACATATGAATTGCTTTCTAGTCCTTTAATAATTTTGTCAAAGTTACTTTAAATCATATGAGTTTATTAACTATTCTAGTAAACAAACAAAGGAGAAAGTGAGAGAGTGTCTTACCCATAGCATAAGAAAGACGAACGCACGTTAGACGAAAGCAAAACAAAATATATAAAACATGAATTAGATCAAGACAAACAAGACTCGACATATGAATGACGAAAATTAAAGACATCAAGTAATTAACACAATCAAAAACTAAACTACTTATGTTACAACGAAACAATTAAGACTATTAAACGAGATAACAACATAAATTAAAGACTTGCGATAGTTAAAACAACAATACAACGTGAACTAAAGACCTATGATAATTAAAACTATAACACGATATGAGCTAGCAATCAAATGAACTAACTACAAAGAAAACAATGAACTAATAGCGAACTAAACAATATAAACGATAAAGAACGATATAAAACATGATAAACAATAATAAAAGACGGTAAATTAAAAGGGAAAGGAGGTGTTATTGCACCCCTTAACATACATGTATCTTTGACCGTTGTCTTGAGTTGTAATCGATAGTAAAGTATGAACCGAGGGGCCGTCGTCGACGAAATTGAACTTGAACACGTTTTTTGTAGAGTCAGTTTGCGCAGCAATTTTCAAACGCTCATGAAAATTTCGTTACTTGATGGATCGTCGATTCGAAAGATGTTTTGGTAACTGGATAGAAATTAGTTATCAAAACCGGCATCATATGTGTCAATATGTGGTCTGAGTTGAGAGAAAAATAGGTTTGAAGTGGCAGACAGACACGCGAAACAATGCAGGGGCTGCTCTGTTTTGTGCGGCTCTTTTGAGTTGTTTTTAGGATTTGTTTTGTGCGATTCTTGAGTGTTTCTTGTGTGTAAAATGTGTATGAGTGCTAATATATCTTAATGAAGGTGGTGGTGCGTTTATATAGGGAGTTTAGAGGGGTTAGAATAGGGTTTGAGGTGAATGGTAACCGTTTTTGTTGGCTGCCTTTTTGCTGTGATTTCGAGCTCTTGCTAGGGTTTTGGGGGGCGTTTTCTTGACGGTTAGGGTACCTAATATGGGTAGGTAGATGGGTAGACGGGTTAAGGTTAATGGGTAGGTCGTTTGAGGTCGATTTGGGTCAATTTGGTGGGCTAGATCGCTGCTGGAAAACAGAGGGGAAGGGGGGTTGTTTTGGTTCGGTTATGGGGGCTGTTTGGGGCTCGAAAATCAAGGATGAGGAGTGTCTCTAGTGGGGTTTGATAAGTGTACTAGGAGGATGAAAGATTGGGTCAAAATCGGACCGCAAATCGGGCTCAAATTGATTTCAAAACGAACATAAAAGACCGTATCAAACTGAGTTTATAAACATCGTTTTAAAACAAATAATGAGATGGAAAATCCAAATAATTCAAAGATGAATTTTCAAGTCGGGTTTAAGTAAATGTTTATTTTATTTTCAAAGGAAGACTCGGTTTTGAAATGAACTAAAAAATGAATCTTTTTTAGACGGAAATCTATTTTAAATTTCATTTAAAATATAAATCATCGACGACACCCATTTTACATCGTAAAACGAACACAAATAATGACAAGGTCAAATACAAAATATATGTTGTCCTATCATCATCGGGTGTTTGGCGGGATTTCTATAAATGTCTGTATCGACGGATACGGGTATCTACAATGATATATATTGGCGATTAATCGTTTGTGGGCAATTGGTTGTTTGTAATCGAAGAGAATGTTGTGGAAAGTTTTGTGGATCATTTATGGCTTTGGAAGTACTCTAGGTAGTGGCTTGTGTGAGATGTATTGGTAATTGATGGTGTATTGATAGAATATCGTTATTATAGAATTTGGCGGTCTGAAGTATTGGGTTGATGTAATGGGGAGACAAGAGATTTAAATGAGAAATAATGAATGAATATTCAGATAGAGTGTTAGTCGTTAGTGAAATCTTTCATAAGGATGTATGACTAAAGAAAGAATGAGAGCTATTAAGTTTAAAAAAGGAATGTGAGAGCTTATTGTGATTATATTTGGTAGCTATCTTGAGATATTGGTTTTAGTATCTTGTGGGTCGTTTTGCGGGGAGATATGCGTTTATGGAGGAAGACTAGTCGTGGTTTGAGTTGAGAAAGTTTTGAGGAGACTATATTATTATTTGGATGAATGACTATGGCTCCTTGTCTCTTAGGTCTGCACACTCTAGCCCAAGATACAAAATGTGGACTCTCTTTATGATCAATTTCATGCCAAAGATATTTTCTACAAATTGACTCAAGTCTGGTAATTATAGATTTTAGGATGATGAAGATCCTAGCCCAATAACTATGCAGACTACTAAGGACAAATTTAATGAGCACCAATCTCCCAGCATAAGAAAGTTGTCTAGATATCAGCCCTCTAATCGTATCCACAATCCTCCTAACCAGGCAAGAGTAATCCAACACATAAAGCCTTTTAGGGCATACATTAATGCCTAAGTATTTCAAAGGAAGAATGCTGCTTTTCATGCCAATACTTTGTTCAACTTCCGTAATCATATCCTCATCAACACCATTAAAATAAATATTAGACTTACCCTTGTTCATGACCAACCCATTAGCTTTGAAGAAATACTTAAAAGCATTAAGCATCATCTCCAAAGGGGCCCTCTCCCCTTTACAAAACATTATCAGATCATGTGCAAAACAAAGGTGAGTTAACTGAATCCTTGGACATAGTGGATGATACTTGAATTTCTCATGTTTCTGGACCACTCAAGAATCCTACTCAGATAATTAAGGCAGAGAGTGAATAATAAAGGGAAAAATGGATCACCCTATCTTAATCCCCTTTCTCCCTTAAAAAAACCAAACACCTCACCATTAAGAGAAATTGAATAGGTAGGGGTAGTGATGCACTGCATTCATATGCTCCCCATCTGATCAGGGAACCCCATAAAAGAGAGCATTTCATGAGCAAACGACCATTCCACAGAATCATAGGCTTTTTGCAGGTTAATTTTAAAAAAAAACCTTAGAGGATAAAGTCTTCTTCTTATACAACTTAATCAAATCCTGACAAATTAGTATATTTCCCACAATGTCTCTTCCCTTTATGAAAGCACTTGAGAGGGACTTATGATATTAGGTAGTATTAAACTAATCCTGTTAAATAGGACCTTGGATAAACATTTGTATAGGGTGTTACAACATGCTATGGGCCTAAACTGAGTGACTCATTCAGATAAGTTAACTTTAGGGATCAAAGTAAGAATGATGGTGTTGTACTGTTTCAGGAAAGCCTCAGACTGAAGCACACTCTTGATTGCACTAATCACATCTTGCCTATGGTTTCGATCCTTTCGGTGATGCCATAATTCGTTTATATGCCAAGCATCCTTGAAGAACTGACTACTATAGCCATCAGGGCCAGGAGCCTTTATGTCAGGTATACAAACATTGCAACCCTAATTTCCTCATCAGTGTAAAGAGCATTCAGAATTAAACACTGTTAAGAATTTAAACACCTGCTAGCCTTAATCACCCTTTGATTAACATGGTTAACCGGTTTAGAGGTGCCCAACAAAGAAACATATAAATCCTCAAAAGCCCTTTTAATCTCATCAGGAGTGGAGCAAAGACTGTTATCCTTATTCTTAACCTGATAGACTCTATTTCTTTTCCTCCTAGCTTTAATACTAGCATGAAAGAACTTAGTGTTAACATCCTCATATTGTGTCCAAGTAAATTTAGATTTTTGACTAAGAAACATCTCTCTAGCTTTGATCAATTCTCTCAACTCAGTAGCACACTTGGCTTCCAACATCACAGAGGTCCTTATTTAAAGGATCATACATTAGTTGCTTCTGAAAGTGATGGAGAGATATCTCAGCTACGTAAGTTAGATTTTCAATGTCATCAAACTGCTTTCTATTAAGTTTTTTTCAAATCTGTCTTCAACATTTTCAATTTCCTCACAATTTTGTACATCCTTTTACCCTTCATCCAAGTATTCCATACCCTTTTGACCGTGTCCTCAAAATCAGCAGAAAGAGACAACATATTATAGTTTTTAAAGGAGGACCCATGTCTATCTCTATCCTCCTCAAACTTTACAATCCTAGGACAATGATCAAATAGACCCTCAGGAAGGAAATGAACAAAGCTATCCAACAAAAGATCCAACCATTTATCATTAATAAAAACCATACCAAGCCTACTATAAACTTTAGAACCTGCTTCATGCTTATTTTTCCACGTATAGTAAGCCCCATTGGCCTTTAGATTGGACAAATTACAATCATACACCAGTTGAGCCATAAGTCTAAGATCTGCATTTGTAACCATTGCCCTTCCCATTCTATCACCCAGATGCATTATATTAGTAAAGTCACCACATAACATCCAAGGCCCATTAATGCTATTATGATAACTTCTTATACCATGCTTTCCCTCTCCACAGCCTTGTGTAAACCATAGACTACAGTGTACGAGAACTAATTTCCTCTGACTTTCTCATTAATCCTGGCATGAGTAGTCACATCACCAAATCCTACATCATTTATGAAGACTGAAATTAGTGCAAATAGACCAGATATCACATAAACTAGTTGTAACTTTATTCCAATTTTTACTATTAATTTTGTTGGTTTCTAGCAATCCAAATAAGCCAACCTTATAATGGAATAATAGTCTTCTTATTACTTTCTGCTTACTAGGCTTATTCACCCCCTAACATTTCAAGCACCGCAACTATCCATTATCGGAGTTAGCCTTACTTGATTCCCCTTTGTCAACACATCTACTCTCTAGGATATCCTTTTCAGTCTTTTTTAGAGAATTTGACAGTGCCTCCATGAAAGACATTCCCCTAGGAGTAAGAAGTCTTTTCCCCCCATGTTCATTTCTCATCATCCTAGATATAAATCTTCTTGGCAACGAATTCTCCTGCATAGGTCCTTTAGTCACCAGGTGTTTCAGCCACCATGACTGCAGGTACCTGCACCACCGGCTTATTAACCCGAAGCTTCTATGTAACATGTTTCACTAAATGGACTAGTTGATTTTGCCTTATGGCCATTTTTGGTTTCCATGCCTTCTCACCATTTGCGTTTGTATCATCCTTTTTACACACATCTTCACTATGCCCCATACCTTTTATACTTACTACAAGAAGTAGGCAACCAATCATACCTAATCGTAATTTTCTGATCATTCCCATTTTCATCTAGGAAACTGATCACATTTGGGAAATGTTGATCAATATCCACCTCAACTAATACCCGAGCAAAACCCGTAGAATTCTTATGGATGGTAGCATCATCACACCTTATGTAATTGCCTACCCCTCCACATAATTTCTTCAGGCTTTCCACCCCCCAAAATTTAACATCTAGTTCAAACAACTTTATCCAAACTGGAACTGTCTTTACATCATGTTTAATTATACTACATCAGCATTCCGTTCATTAACTATCGCCGGTTTATTATCAAACATTAAGTGACCATTTTTCTATACCATTTGTTGTTATTCCTTAGTTTTAAATCGCACTAGAAAAATTCCATTGGGCATAAAGGAGATCTTATCTAGTCCCTCAGCTTGCTCTCTTAACAAATCCAGATATAACATTATGCGGAGGATTAACACCTAAAATGTAACAAAACACATAAGAAGACCAGAAATTGACCTCACTAGCTACATCCGCCTTCGTAAATTTTATCAAGTTAGACGGGGGTTGATCATGCATCTTCATATTCTCCCCCTTGTGACAGTCCCAGTCTCCCCATCCTCCAGGATAGACTCCAACTCAGCTTCAAATTCCTGCGAAGAAAAACAGAGATGTTGTTTTAATGACTTCTCTTAATTAGCCGAATTCGATACAAGATCAACTTGGTTTTGTGAATTTTTAGCAGAATTCAAGACAAGATCATCGTGTTTTTTTGTGATTTTTTATTAGAATTAGAGGGATTATTAGATGATTTTTTGTTCGTGGTCATTGCTCGAGGAATAAGAAATTAGAGAAATTTTGTTTTTTTTTTCTCTCTCTCTCTCTCATCCCCCTTTCTTCTTGGTGCAACTTGAAGCAATTGAAAATTATGGTGTATGTTAAATAGATGTATTTTTGAGAGATGTATTTTAAACTTTTTTAGCACGAAACCCTAGAAATTAGATCTACTACTTAGCTTAATCTTTGCTATAGCAAACTTTAATATTTCCTTAATCAAGTTTTAATCTTCATTAATTAGTATTGAATTTTTCGTGTTCTTGGGTTGTAATAAAGAGATTGAAGAAATTATTCCTCCATTCAATCCAAGTTCTCATCTTTATTGCTTGTTGGTATCATTTTCTTTCTTTTTTTGGCCTTATTTTATTCGTATTTCACTTTCATAATTATCTTAATTTGTTGAATAGTTACTTGAATATCATGCTTTCTTTCGTCTTTGCTTTGCATTTAAACATATTTTCTTTTATTATCATTAGCATGAGTGATTAGAATCTCTTCTAGGGTCTAGGGGGATCTAAGGTATATTAGAGGTGGTGATAATTGGTTGTTGATTTTATATTTGAGTGATTTGACTTATATTCTTGTTCATGCAAGAGAAGTGTTTGATGAATTGTTTGAATGAAAATTTGAATATTCATTATCGTTTTATGCTATCCTTGAATAGAAAGTTTAAAGGGTAGTGTTTGAATGGCATGTTCATGATAAGTTTAGTTTGATGATTGTGAAAGCTCGTCGATCTAGGATTGAGAAGAATCTTTTATCGAAAGGTTTGGGTTAGGCCTTTATACTGTTTGATCACGCTTATCCTTGTTGACTCTTGCATCTCCCCCTCCTTACCTAGGGTAACCAAAGCACCCTGGATTTTTTTAAATCGATTTAATTAGTTTATCTTTTCATCGTCTTGTTTACTATTAGTTATCAACCAAACATCATATTTCTAGGCTAAACTTATACTTGAATTAGATAGGTAAGTAACCCCTGCCGTCCTCGTGTTCGATCTCATACTACTATTTAAGTTTTTTTATTTGGTTGCTACGAGTTTTAATCTCATCATTGGTACTAATTCTTAGTCTCCTTTATTCTCCTGTTAATCCTTTCTTTGATTACTATTTACTTGCTTTATATTATCATGTTTAGTCTATGTTTCTTATCTTATTCTCTTATTCTTGTTATGTTAGTCTTTCATATGACTAGTAAGTAGTGATTTTACTAGGGTTAGTGGGGGATTATGGGTAAGATTAGGGGATAATCCTTATACTGTTGGGTTAATTGTTAATTATTTGTCTTACTTCTAACTTATGCACATTACATGTTTGATGAAATGCTCGTTTGACAAATTTTATGATTCTTAATGCATATTCGTACGATCGAAAGCCTTAGATTGTGATAGGACTTGCATATAGTTAGTAGACTGACCTTGTGTACGTCATAACTGGCTTGTGTTGGTCTATGGTGGGGTAGTTAGACCGTGAGACACGACCCATTTTCCTAAGTGAGACTACCTTGAAAATGCGACCCAAACTACTTGAACCCTTAATCACTCATATGAACCCATTGATCCTAGTCTTCTCCTTAATTGTTTCTATCTTGTTTATCTTAGTTATTGCTCTAGTTTAGCCTTTACTTCATCGTCTGCATTTATATTACATTCTATTATTTTAAATCCAATTTTATATCGTGACAACCATTGCACTTTTAGAGTAGATTTTTACATTCTTAAACACCAACCGTCCATGTGGATCGACCCCGACTTATTGCTAATTTTCTATGCTTGTTGGGTACAAAAATTAGCCAGGAGTAACTAAATGCACTCCCAGTCATGTTTACAACATACAATTAATAACAACTGAAAGCTGATAAGTGACAGGTGAAGAAGTTCATACAACATGACATGTAACCAACTTACCATACCATGAATGTAACACCTCTATCTACCAAAGAGCTTTACCAAGTCTTACCTAAGTAAATAAGAGCGCTAACATCTCGGTTGCCTGAGGTAGTCAATATCAAACATACAATAAAGAAACAACATTTATTCAAATGTCGAGTTGATTACAAATCGTCTCAACCATTAAATCAATACAAAGTCTCCAATACAAACGTAATCAAAACTCAAACTGAAAGTCTAGTCATCTAGGACACAGCAGAAGCTAAGACTCATCATCCAGCGACAATCCCATCCAATTACACGCATGCTCAAATGGAATACATGCTAAACTCTTGCTCACTATTCCCCAATGGATCACAACAGTTTTAAAAACAGAGAAGGGGTCAGTATATTCATACGTCAATGACGAGCTTAAAAACGGTGTCGTTAAATCCGCTAATTAGCTACGATCAAATAACAATTTATAACTCCTAAACCAACACAAACTATCTTAAATAAAGGTTGTAAAATGGTAAGAATAGGGTCGAACCCAAGAGAAGGCGGTATTAACTAAATTAATCTAATCTAGACTCTTGCAAAAAGCCAATTAACAAAACTAATTACTAATTAATTACTCTAATAACAAGTTAAGACACTAATTAAGACAAAAGCTTAAATTAATTACAAACTATGATACTCACAATGAGAAAACATGTAGGATAACATATAGGGAGAAATTTGGTTAAAAAGATTACTCAAATTGAAACATGAAATTCTAGGCTAGACAATAGAACAAACACCTTCTATGTAAGAAATCAAATATGAGAAAAGTACTTAGTGCAATTATCCCAAGTAACACAACAATTAGCAAAGATGACCCTTTTATACCTCTCTTCTTATTTATCTAATACTACCTCCTAAGAAATAGTCAACATGGATAAAACCAACCAAGATTGACCCTTTACAACTTAATGATCGTGCTTGTCGCGAGCTCGATACAAAGATAAATTACCCAGACTAGGCTAATAACAAATTAATGTAATTAGGGAAGTAGGGGTCGATCCTCAGGGAGATGGTGTTTCCTATAAGATGTGAAGTGTCTCGCAATTGGGTGTTATCTAATGAATATCTGGGTCTAGGAATTATGATGTCTAAACTAACAAAAGGCATAAATGAAAATAAAATAAAAACAACTAAAGATGAAAGCAATAAAGCTAAAGATGAATTAACAATAATGAGAAGCATCTAGGGAAGTAGGTTCACACATGTAGATTGACATATTGATGAAATTGGATTTAGGACATGCAAATAATTCATTGTGAGTTCGTAAGAATGATGTGTTCATTACAATCATAGATCAGATGGTCTAGCAGGGTTTTAGGCAATTTACTAGGTCTTAATCCACCATGTCATGCTTTGTCTATTCAATTCTCGTATCTCTACCTTGGAAAATAATTCCATACTAGTCAATGATTTTGATCAGGAATTGTCAACTATCGTTTTAGTCCAAACATGCATAGACACAATGTTTTAAAAGCACAATTTTTTTATCCAATTATCATCTTTTAATCAATCTAACATGACTACCCTACACCCTAGAAAGGTGACTACTCACTCATGATAATGTTTATATCTAAGATGATGATGATAATGAAAACTAAAATAGACATTTTTATTTGATTTTGACAATAGTCTAAGACTCTCTAGGTGGCGATAATAACGACGCTACTTGACAATCTAAGAAATGAAATGACGATTATAACAACACGAAAAAGGAATCTAAGATAATATGAATAGAAAATAACAATCAAATAAGAAACACAAAGAACTTTAAACAAAGGATAAATTAGAAATACCTAGGTGACGATCAACAACGAAAGCGATAACAATAATAGAAATCCCTCGTATAGAATAATCGTTCCTTGAATTACAACACTTGAACCCAACAAAGTAGATTACAAAGAGTGAAATTCTTATTGATCTAAGCTAATGTTTTGATGTGAAATGGACATAAATAAACTAAGAACTAAAGACAAAAGAAGAAAATGATCTAAACTAGAAAGACTAAACTAAAGAGAAAATGTAAGAAGAGAAGAGATGTTGTGTGTGAGATTGATATGAGTTGTGTTGAGAAGAGGGGCTGGAGCTCTCTTTATATAGCATTAGGGTTTCGTGGAGAAGGGGTCGAGCATTGAACATATAGGACAAAAATAGGAAGTTGAAGCATTTTGCTCGAAGCAGCAGAGATACCCGATCGGGTACACACTTACCCGATCGGGTACACACTTACCCGATCGGGTAAGTTGTCATCTAGAAGCTTTTGACTAACGTTTCATCTCCCTTTGTTTTGACTTGACTTCCATCATCCCCCTTGACCTCTTCAATCGGGTTTGTTGATAGGGTTTGATGTAAAGCGATGAATTCTTCCGCTCAATTGATTGATCTTCCGACAACTGCGATATCGTCTTTACTTCTTCTCTCTTTTGAATTAGTGAACCTTCTTAAAATGCCTTTGACATGGTCAAGCTTTCTTCTTCAAATCGTCGGGTTCTAGGCAAATGCTCGAAAGTATAGAAAAAGGGCGTAGAAACGTCACTTTCCCTACAAAATAGGTTAGAACACATGAATTCGCCTAGAAGACGATATTAGCTCATAAAATGGCTTAACAAAGCACAAATGACATACAAAACCGAGCTAAAATGGGGGTTAAAATCATACAAATATTCACTTATCAAACTCCCTTAAGCTGAACCTTTGCTTGTCCTCTAGCAAACATTACAAACAATACCAGGACAAGGGTTGCAAGCATTGGCTACTACACCATCAAGAAACAACTCTCAACGTAAAACTTTGAAAACATAATGAATCATAACCCAAAAGCAACGTGGGCAAGAATGATACATTAACATGGCTGAGATTTACATAACGGCGTAGCACAAAGAATTTCACTATAGAATTTCGGCTCTTGCATGATGTTTTGACAAATGGACTCTCACGGCACACTCGAACACTCATTGCATGTAAAAGGTGATTTCTTTATGTGTAGATGTTTTTGAGACACTCACCTATCTACGACTTATGAAAATGTGTCCGCAATCTAATATGGTAAACAATTCAAAACACAAGTCAAAGATCACAATGCACATAGAAAAGAAGCCGAAAAATAAGAAGGCTTTGGGAAATGGGTGAAAGGTGGACAAACAGTTATGGTCATGTGAAGGTTAGAATGAGCTAGCAACTGACCAATGATAAATGAATACTCAATCCAAACTTTCGGTTAACTCCCAAAAGACGAAAAAACGAAGCCAGAAGTAACGGATTGGCTTAGTACACACGAAACACAAGGGTAAACTCCTTCTATTGATTTGACATTTTGAGGAGATACTCACAACTTCTTATCTTATTTCTTTTTCTTTTTCTTTTTTTCAATTTTTTTCTATTTCATTTTTTCTTTTTGAACATCACTTCTTGAATATTTTTCGTTCTCCAAATTCACTTTGTCATTAAGGACAAATCTTCTCAAAATAGCACCCATACATCATAGTCTAGCCACTAGCTCAAAAGGTAGGCAATTTTTGTATGTAGCTATTATTTTGTGAAACATTTGTATGAAGGAGCTAATTCTGAGGGGCAATTTAAAGTGAAAAAGGCTTCAAATCTTAGTGAATCATGAATGCAATGCTTATAGAAATGAAATGAGAACCATACTTATGCGTTTTGACATGACACACATAACAAGGAGAACTACACACACCTAAATGAGACTGGGTATGGATGTACCAGTCTAAGGAGGTTCTACCTTACAATATATGTAACTTGCCAAATGTCAAGATCAAGCGTACTCATATATAGATTCATTCCATGCCTAATGTGTACAAGACTTCCCCATGTATGCAAAATTCAATGAATATTGAATCATTGTGGTTTGAAAGCTCTAAGTTTGGGAAAATGTAGCATGATAGCATAGTAAACAAGCAAGCAAAGAATGAAAAGCATTCAATTGTGTTCAAAATTTTAAAATTTCTCTCTTATTCTAAAATGCAAAAATATAAACAACTAAAATGCAGAATGGGAAAAATGCAATCCCTCCCCCAAGCTAAACATCACATTGTCCTCAATGTGAGCACAAAGACTAAATATGCAACGAGATGCTTAATGGGAAGAAAGGAAAAATGAAAGAAGAATGAAGCTTACTAGTCAGCGCGGACTCCCCCAAGCTAGTCTTTTGGACTTGACAAGGAAGGTCTTCAAAGATTCTTCAAAAACTCTTTCATCTGCAAAGAAATCTAACAACGAAAAAGGGAGAAGGAAAAATAAAAATGCAAAAAGGGAAAACACAGGTTGCCTCCCGAGAAGCGCTTGTTTAACGTCCTGCTCGACGAATTTTTCTATGAAATCATTGGGTTGGGGATTGACGCTCCATATAGACAATATCTAAGCATCCGATGATAGAATTGCTATAGTAGAGTTTCAGTCTGTGTCGATTGACTTTGAATTTTTCACCATTGCTAGCCATTATTTCCACATAGCCAAATTTGCTGACATATGTGACAGTGAATGGTCCAGACCATCGTGATCGAAGTTTTCCCGGAAAAATTTTCAAACGGGAGTTGAAAAGAAGTACTTGGTCACCGACATTAAATTCTTTTCTAGTTATCCTCTTGTCGTGCCAACGCTTCGTTTTCTCTTTGTAGATCCTAGAATTCTCATAAGCTTGCAAACAAAATTCCTCTAGCTCATTGAGTTGCAAAAGGCGTCTATCAGCGCTAAGCTTAGCGTCTAAGTTGAGTTCTTTGATAGCCCAGTAAGCTTTATACTCTAACTCGACAGGAAGATGACAGGCCTTTCCATAAACTAACCGATAAGGAGATGATCAAATCGGGGTTTTGAAAGCTGTGCGATAAGCCCATAAGGTTTCATCGAGCTTATTACTCCAATCTGTTCTAGATCTTGAGACTACTTTCTGAAGAATTGTTTTCAACTCTCTGTTTGAGACTTCTACTTGACCGCTGGTCTGAGGGTGGTAGGCTAAACCTCGTCTGTGATACACACCATACTTGGAAAGCAGAGTGTCTAACTACTTTTCTCCAAAATGAGTTCCTCGATCACTTATCACGGCTCTGAGTACACTAAAACGCGGAAAAATGATCTTCTTAAATAGCCGTATCACAGCTCTAGCATCATTGGTGGGAGTGGCAATTGCTTCTACCCACTTTGAAACATAGTCGACAGCGACTAAGATGTAACGATTTCCGTTAGAAGAAGGGAATGGTCCTTGATAGTCAATACCCCAGACATCGAATATTTCAACTTCTAATATGCCGTTTTGAGGCATTTCATGTCTCTTGGATATTTGACCCATTCGTTGACAAGCGTCACAAGCCATAACAAAGTCTTTTGAATCTTTAAACATCGAGGGCCAGAAAAACCCGGATTGTAAGACTTTGGCTACGGTCTTGGATGGACCATGATGACCACCATAAGCAGATGAGTGGCATCCTTCTAAAACTCCTTTAACTTCCCACTGAGGGATACATCGTCGATAAAGACCATCAGAACACTGCTTGAAAAGATAAGGGTCATCCCAAACAAAGAATTTTGCATCATGCAAAAATCTCTTTCTTTGGTTATAAGAAAGGTCAGAAGGTAGCTGGCGACTGACAAGAAAATTGGCAATATCAGCATACCAAGGAGAAGAGTCCGCAATTGCCATTAATGAATCATCAGCAAACGAATCATTAATTGGCGTTGGTAATTCTATTTCAGTTACTCTTATCCTTGAGAGATGGTCAGCGACTACATTTTCTGCTCCTTTCTTATCCCGGATCTCTAAATCAAACTCTTGAAGGAGTAAGATCCATCGGATAAGTCGAGGTTTTGCCTCTTTCTTTGAAAGCAGATATTTCAAGGCAGCATGGTCAGTGTAAACAATGACTTTTGATCCAATAAGGTATGAACGGAATTTGTCTAAGGCATAGACAATGGCAAGAAGTTCTTTCTCAGTGGTGGCATAGTTGATTTGGGCAGGATCTAAGGTTTTACTAGCATAGTAAATTGCATGAAGGAACTTTTCCTCTCTTTGCCCTAAAACAACTCCTACGGCATAATCACTCGCATCGCACATCAGTTCAAATGGAAGATTCCAATCAGGCGACTGGATTATAGGTGCGGTGATCAAAGCACGTTTGATTTTGTTGAATGCCTCAAGGCATTCCTTTGTGAAATTAAAAGGTGCATCCTTAAAAAGGAGCTCAGTCAGGGGCTTGGCTATTTTTGAAAAATCTTTTATAAACCGTCGGTACATACCGGCGTGGCCAAGGAAACTCCTGATTCCTTTTACATTAGCAGGTGGTGGCAGTTGTTCAATAACTTGGATCTTAGCTCAATCCACTTCTATACCTCTCTCAGAAATGATGTGTCCTAAAACTATACCTTCGTTCACCATGAAGTGACACTTTTCCCAGTTGAGAACAAGGTCGACTTCTTCACAGCGTTTTAGTACTTTGGATAGATTTGTCAAACAATTATCAAAGGAAATGCCATAGACGCTAAAGTCGTCCATAAATACTTCCATGATAGTTTCAACAAAATCTGAAAAGATACTAGTCATGCAACGCTGGAAAGTGGCAGGTGCATTACACAAGCCAAA
This sequence comes from Heliosperma pusillum, assembly GCA_022085475.1. Classification (NCBI taxonomy): domain Eukaryota; kingdom Viridiplantae; phylum Streptophyta; class Magnoliopsida; order Caryophyllales; family Caryophyllaceae; genus Heliosperma; species Heliosperma pusillum. The sequence goes on along the minus strand of JAIUZE010001381.1, from coordinate 234,014 downwards.
TGGCATTCAGCGATAAGCGAAAGTACCATAGGGACAGGTGAAAGTGGTTTTCTCTTGGTCCTCAGGGTGGATAGGAATTTGGAAAAATCCTGAGTAACCATCTAGATAGCAGAAGTATTTGTGACAAGCTAACCTCTCTAGCATTTGATCAATGAAGGGCAGAGGATAGTGATCTTTTCTAGTTGATTGATTCAGCTTTCTGTAGCCAATACACATACGCCATCCCGTCACAATCCTTGTGGGGATGAGCTCATTCTTTTCATTTTTGACTATTGTTGTTCCTCCTTGCTTAGGAACAACTTGGACAGGGCTAACCCATTTTGAGTCAGAAATTGCATAGATTATGCCAGCATCTAGCAATTTCATAACTTCAGCTTTAACTACTTCCTGCATGTTGGGATTAAGACGGCGTTGACCTTGAACACAAGGTTTTTAACCTTATTCTAAGTTGATTCTATGCATGCAAAAGTCGGGGCTTATGCCTGCTAAATCTTCAAGTTTATAACCTATTGCCTTCCTATGTTTCTTCAAGATACTCAATAGTGAGGTTAACTGATTTTCATCTAGAAGAGCACTTACTATGACTGGGAAATATTCAGACTCATCTAAAAAGGCATATTTTAGATTTGAGGGAAGAGGTTTAAGTTCAGGTTTATGTACTTCTGCCTTGGCAGGAGTATCGATTAAGCTTATGAACTCTCCAACTTCTTCAGATGGTATCTCTTTTCCAGTCAAGTCCTTTTCCAGCTCACTGATCTCGAAATTGTCGTTCTCAGAGATATCCTCCAGCAACAAGATTGCTTCTAAAGTATCCTCAATTATTGATGGATACAGAGATTCATCAATAATTGAGTCGACAATGTCAAGGAAACAGCAAGGCTCTTCAAGCATAGGGCTCTTCATTGCACTGTTTAAGTTGTAGGTGACTTTATCATCACCTACTTCTAATGTCAATTTTCCATTATTGACGTCGATTACTGCTCCAGCAGTGTGTAGAAATGGCCTTCCTAAAATGATAGGGATTTGCAAATCTTCAGCCATATCTAACACGATGAAATCAACGGGAATGAAAAATCTTCCTACTTTGACATGCACATCTTCTAAAACTCCCATAGGTTGTTTTAGAGAACGGTATGCCTTTTGCAGAGTGATACTAGTGCATTTGAGAATTCCCATATTCAATTTTTCGCAGATGGAATAGGGCATGACGCTTACACTGGCACCTAGATCGCATAAAGCTTTATCGATTGTGTAGGTGCCTATAGTGCAAGGTATAGAGAAACTACCAGGATCCTTTAACTTAGGAGGGGACTTATTTTGCAATAACGCACTGCATTCAGCTGTGAATGCTATGATTTCAACATCATCTAAAGTCCTTTTCTTAGTTAAGATATCCTTCTTTTCCGCTTCCTTATCGGTGGATGGTTGAGAATTTTTTTGGCTCTCTACTTGTGTAGGCTCAACTATTAGTTCTTTAGGTTGCTGAGGTTCTGTATAAGTGGTACCACTCCTAAGGGTGATAGCATTAGCGGTATCCCTCGGTTGCTCACCATTAGGTGGGAGTTGGCCTTGTTTTCTTTGGGTAATAGAGGTAGCCAATTGGGCCATTTGAGTTTCAAGCATCTTGATGGCAACATCTTGAGCTTGATCACTCTTTTGAAGCTGAGCAAACATTGAATCTTGGTTTTGAACAACTTGGAGAAGCATGGATTCAATTTTGCTCAAGCTTGAGTCATTAGGTTGGCTTTGAATTTGGGGTGGTTGGTGTTGAGGTTGGTGTTGGTAAGGTTGATTGAAATTAGGTTGAAATGAAGGTCTCTGGTTTTGAAAACCAGGTGGATTGTAAGGCTTCTGTTGGTGTGGTGTGAATGGTTGTTGAATTTGATGGTGGGGATTTTGAATGTTGGTGCTTTTGTAGGACAAAAAAGGATGGTTTTTTGTGTTCTCGTTATAGAAGTTTGAGAAAGCGTTGCCTTGCCTATATCCTTGATAGGCATTGACTTGCTCTATCGAACTTCTACATTCTTGAAAACTATGCCCTCCAACCCCACATGTCTCATATACCACTACGTGGTTAGTGACGTTGACATGTTCCTTGGATTGGGAAGAGCTTCCTACTTGTTGCTGCAGAAGGGCTATTTGGGCTTCTAGGAGTGCTACTTTATTTGAATCGTCCTGCTTGGTTTTGAGTGGCATAGCACGCGAGTTGCTATACTGAGAATCGTGGATTGCCATTGACTCGATAGTCGTACTAGCTATTTCTACATCGATTTGATCGAAACGACCATTGTTGGCGGAGTCGAGGATACGACGCGATTCACCACAACAACCGTTGTAGAAGGTGATAGCTAAGAACCATGAATCAAGGCCATGATGAGGGCATTCTCTATGTAAATCTTTGTACCTTTCCCATGCCTCGTAAAGGCTTTCATCGCCTCTCTGACGGAATCCAGTAATTTGACTCCGTAAGAGTGCGGTTCGTTCTGGTGGGAAGTACTTTTGATAGAAAGCAAGAGCTAGACCATCCCAGTCGGCTATTCCTAAGGCAACTTGGTCAAGGCTATTGATCTAGAGTTTTGCCTTTCCTGTTAAAGAGAAGGGAAAGAGCATTTCCCTAATCTGCTCTTGGGATACTTCAGTTTGTCTAGTCGTGGAGCAATAGTCACAGAAGTTTAGGATATGAAGGTTGGGATCTTCTGTGGCATTGCCACCAAATTGACTTCATTCTATTAGATTGATGAAGGCAGGTTTGATTTCAAAGTTTTGGGCAGTGATTTGGGGTGTAGCGATACCCCTTGGAAGTGTATCTGCAGTGGGTTTGGAATGGTCGGAAAGTTGAACCATTTTCTTTTGTGAAGATGAAGATGGAGTGTTGGTTGAAAGTTGATTAGTTTTTGGGAATGGAGATGAGAATGGATCTTCTTCTCCTTCGAGATTAGATAAAATATCCGAGTATTTCTCACGAATACGATCTAAACTTGAAATATCAGAAGCTTTTGAGATTTCGCTGAATAGCTTTAGTTTCCTACGCAGAGTTTTTTCTAGTTCGGGGTCTAAAGCGATAGGGGTCCCTAGTCTAGAAGATCTGGGCATAAGATTGGAAAGCTAAGACGAAAAATCAAGAGAGGTCTAAAGGAATTTGGGTTCCTAAAGACTAGATAAAACTAATTGCGATAGAAATCACAAGAAAAAGGATAACTAAACCGTGTTCCCCGGCAACGGCGCCAAAATTTGATCGTGCTTGTCGCGAGCTCGATACAAAGATAAATTACCCAGACTAGGCTAATAACAAATTAATGTAATTAGGGAAGTAGGGGTCGATCCTCAGGGAGATGGTGTTTCCTATAAGATGTGAAGTGTCTCACAATTGGGTCTTATCTAATGAATATCTGGGTTTAGGAATTATGATGTCTAAACTAACAAAAGGCTTAAATGAAAATAAAATAAAAACAATTAAAGATGAAAGCAATAAAGCTAAAGATGAATTAACAATAATGAGAAGCATCTAGGGAAATAGGTTCACAAATGTAGATTGACATATTGATGAAATTGGATTTAGGACATGCAAATAATTCATTGTGAGTTCGTAAGAATGATGTGTTCATTACAATCATAGATCAGATGGTCTAGCAGACTTTTAGGCAATTTACTAGGTCGTAATCCACCATGTCATGCTTTGTCTATTCAATTCTCGTATCTCTACCTTGGAAAAGAATTCCATACTAGTCAATGATTTTGATCAGGAATCGTCAACTATCGTTTTAGTCCAAACATGCATAGACACAATGTTTTAAAAGCACAATTTGTTTTATCCAATTATCATCTTTTAATCAATCTAACATGGCTACCCTACACCCTAGAAAGATGACTACTCACACATGATAATATTTATATCTAAGATGATGATGATAATGAAAACTAGGATATACATGTTTATTTGATTTTGACAATAATCTAAGACTCTCTAGGTGGCGATAATAACGACGCTACTTGACAATCTAAGAAATGAAATGACGATTATAACAACACGAAAAAGGAATCTAAGATAATATGAATAGAAAATAACAATCAAATAAGAAACACAAAGAACTTTAAACAAAGTATAAATTAGAAATACCTAGGTGACGATCAACAACGAAAGCGATAACAATAATAGAAATCCCTCGCATAGAATAATCGTTCCTTGAATTACAACACTTGAACCCAACAAAGTAGATTACAAAGATTGAAATTCTTATTTATCTAAACTAATGTTTTGATGTGAAATGGACAGAAATAAACTAAGAACTAAAGACAAAAGAAGAAAATGATCTAAACTAGAAAGACTAAACTAAAGAGAAAATGTAAGAAGAGAAGAGATGTTGTGTGTGAGATTGATATGAGTTGTGTTGAGAAGAGGGGCTGGAGCTCTTTCATATAGCATTAGGGTTTCGTGGGGAAGGGGTCGAGCATTGAACATATTAGACAAAAATAGGAAGTTGAAGCATTTTGCTCGAAGCAGCAGAGATACACGATCGGGTACACACTTACCCGATCGGGTAAGTTGTCATCTAGAAGCTTTTGACTAACGTTTCATCTCCCTTTGCTTTGACTTGACTTCCATCATCCCCCTTGACCTCTTCAATCGGGTTTGTTGATAGGGTTTGATGTAAAGCGATGAATTCTTCCGCTCAATTGATTGATATTCCGACAACTGCGATATCGTCTTTACTTCTTCTCTCTTTTGAATTAGTGAACCTTCTTGAAATGCCTTTGACATGGTCAAGCTTTTTTCTTCAAATCGTCGGGTTCTAGGCAAATGCTTGGAAGTATAGAAAAAGGGCGTAGAAACGTCACTTTCCCTACAAAACAGGTCATAACACAGGAATTCGCCTAGAAGACGATATTAGCTCATAAAATGGCTTAACAAAGCACAAATGACATACAAAACTGAGCTAAAACGGGGGTTAAAATCATACAAATATTCACTTATCACTTAACCAACACTTATTAAAACATAAGCACAATCAAAGAAGTAAGCTTTAAGTATTAAACCAAAGGATTAAGCTAGAATCATGCAACTCAACACTAAACCATGTTAAAATCACACAACATATAATTTATCCCTGAAAAGACTCTAACTTTAAACCAAAGTTGAAGTCTTTCAAGTTTACTTCACACATTCCAGTATAGGTTGACAAATCCTACCAAGAACAAGCATTCATTAAGCAAATAAGATGTCAAGCTAGTCAAACTAAACATTCATCTACTCAACATGAAAGATTAACACAATAAAATTATATTAAATAAGGAAGAAGAGAATTAGAGAGTCATACAATGCTAAAGGTGTGAACTTGTTCCAATTACACTAAGAAATGGAGAATTAGCTACCCATAATCCAATATTACAACCCAAATAAATGAAGTTCAACCAAATTACAAGCCAAAAATGAAGAAAAAAAGTTGAGATAATTCTAATGTGTTGTGTTGTGGAATGTTGTATTCAATGTTGTCTCCTTCTCTCTCTACAATTTGGCTCTTTTATACCCTTGGCTCCGGAAACCTAGGGCCTTGAGAAATGGGCCTCAAAATGACAAGACGGAGAATGAAGGAACGCATGTCTGAGACCAGGACGCTGGCAGCACCCACGGACGCTGGCAGCGTTCACTGGCGCTGGCAGGGTTTCATGCTGCCAGTTTTTCCCCTTGGTTGAGCGCCTTGACTTTCGTTGACCCCTTTGGACTTTAGTCTCGCCTTCACTTCCATTGAACCTTTGGACTTGATCTTCTTGCATTGATGATTTGCTTGTAGCCCACTCCAATTGTCGGGTTTGGGTCTCGGGTCTCGGGTTTGACTTTGACTTTTGTTGACTTCCGGGTTTGACTTTAAAAGTTGACTAAAAAATACTAAATAACAACATAATTACAAGGACTAAGGTTAGCATAAAACGATGCTAACGACCCGAAAAAAGTATAATAAACGAACCTAATAAATACTACTAGACACAACACATTTTGGTGTTGTCAAATACCCCCACACTTGGACTTTTACTCGTTCCGAGTAAAAACTATAGATTAGCAAGACAAACACGAGTCCAAACATAGCATGTGAAGGTAATGACCTCTCTTCCCTCACCACTACCTTCTTATATCTCCCTCAAAACACAACCACCTATTAAAAGAAAATGACTCAAAGTTGTTGTGACACTCTCTTCCCTTACCACTTCCTACTTATAACTCCCTCAATACAAGACTCGACACACCACCAACTCTGACTCATCTCACCTCAACTCCTCCCTTCTTCTACCTCCCAAGATTGTAGTATGACCATCTTTGCCTTATCCCAAGGCATAGCGAGATGGCCCTCATCACCAAACTCCATGCAACGCAACTTCTCATATCACCCCCTTATTACTCCACTAGTGTATAACATGGTTACTTGGTTGGCCCCAAACTACACAATTCGCACAACCAAGCAACCATCAAGAGAAATCCACCGATTTGGAACCAAATTTTTTTGACTCAAAGAAAAATAAAAAGAAATCCTAAGCTAGCCTTCTTCCAAATTCCTTCTTATTTCTCCCTTCTTTTCCCTCCATAAATCCTCATCATCAGAAGTATTTTGCTCAAATTTTTTTTCTTTTTCTTTTTCCATTTTTTTTCTTGAAAATCCCTCATTTTGCCTAAGGTGCCCTTTCGGGTTTTCACCTTAGCTTTTCCTTTCCTCTCATTGGTGGCTCGCAACTCGATTTTTCATTTTGCCCGGAATGCCCTTTTGGGTTTTCATTCCGTCCTCGGCCACCTTCCCAATTTTTGCCTAGGTGCCCACCCTTGTGGGTTTTCACCTAGCTGAGATTTTCAATATTTTTTTTTCTTTTTCTTCAAAAAACAAAACAAAACAAAAAAAAATGCATCAACACAAAACAAGTATATACAATCCTCTCCCCCACACTTAGATTATACAATGTCTTCATTGTACGGGAAAGGGTGGGATACTTCATCAATTGTTGAAACGAGAAGAACCCGAGGCACCTCCTCGGTTCTTCCTCCTCTCTCTTTCTTCTCTAACTCTTCTTCTTCTTTCTAGGCCGTCATCAAGGGCCTCTTGTGTGTAAGGAGTGGGGTAGCCCAGGTTTTGTTGGATGGACATGCCGAAAAGTGAGCTAGCCAAACCATAAACATCTTCTTGTGCCACCGCATCTTCATATGAATCTTGAAGGTAAGTGTGGTGGCGCTCATTTTGAGCTACGAAATGGTTTGTGGCTTGCTCCCTCCAAGCATTTTGTGCCGCCCACATGTCATTTTGCTCTTGCCACCTTGGGTTTTGTTGCTCCCTCCAAAGGCGGTCTTCCTCTTGCCGCGCCACTATCCCCCTCCACTCTTCTTATTGAGCCCTCTCGGCCTCCTCTCTCAACCTCTCCCTTGCCTCCACCACATTATGCCAATCATCTAAGGACTCTAGCCTACCTCCTTGGGTTTGTTGCCAATTGTAAGAATTGTCCACCCGTCCACTTATGTGCTTTAGGATATCGTTGGTGCTAGCAAAGTAGGATGCCATTTGTTGTTGCCATGGCTCCATTGGGGTGCTAGAACGAGTCTCCGTGTCAAACATTGGGGTGTCGGTGTCTTGGTGGCTATGGTGGTGGTGGTGGTGGTTGTTGTTATTGTTGTTGTTGTTGTTGAAAAGGTGGGTTATGGAAAGGTCCTTGCTCAATTGCGAGGATCTCCCTCTCCTCGTTAACTCGCTCACTTCCCTCACCTTGCTCTCTCCTTAGCCTCCTTCTTTGCCGCAATGGCACTTCCTCTACCTCCGCCTCACTACTACTCTCCCCCAAACTCTCTTCCCTAGGGCAAAAGAAATCCTCCGATTTTGGCCCCCTAGGTAAAGGGTTGTTTGAAGGTCGAGGCATCTTCATATAGCTAAGGCCATCACTCCCCAACCAAAATCCTTTCAAAGGTTCCACTTTGCTAATTTTGAACATGTGTACCTCCTCTAGCCCAAAGTGGTTGTACCTTGTCAAACCCTTACAAGAGTTGACCTCTTGCTCCTCATCAATCCCCCCCTCATAGTGTTGCACCAAAAAGGTAATCACCCCCCCAAGGTGGATACTTGCTTTAGTAGATTTTTGGCGGTGTTTGATACAAGCTCTCATAAACAAGTCTGCCCAATCCGGTACCCCCACCCCTCCCGGGAGCATAGTCCACAAACACAACCGAATTTTCTCCGGTACTTAAGCGGGCTCTCCCGCGGAGTTAAAAATGGTGGTAAGGAACCGGGTGATGAGTCGAAGTACGGGGTGGGTGATTGTGGAGAGTTTGGTATCCTTAGATGTGGTGTTACAACCCGTAATATTGCTCCACATGATGTGCATTTCCCCTTTGGGGCATTTAATCTCTTCGGGGTTTTGGTGATTTTTAGGATTTGGCGAATTTCGGAGATTGGGGCGTTGTGCCAAATTTGGTTGAGGCGGAAGCGATAGGCTCTTTCATTCCCCTCGGGTATGTCCAACTCGGACAAGGTAGCTAGAAACTCGTACACGAAACTCTTATAGGTGTGATCCCAAGAGTCCGGTTCGAGATAAGCTTCTACCCCTACTTTAGCTAGCATATCCCTTGTTAAGTCGAACATTCCCAAGTCATGGAGGGTGCTTGGGGAAAAGAATTTTGTGGTTATGAGGGGTTGTTGTCGGGGTGCGGTAAGTTTATCCCAGATTTTTTTATGTTGAGTACTCAACCTCTAATAACCCATGAACACCGCTTCAACATCGGTGTCGGGCTCACTCACCGCGACCCTCTTATTCTTTCCCTTCCCAAACAACTTGGAGATTTTAGGAGCCATTTTCTGCAAAAATTTCAACAATACAATACAACACAACAACAAGCAAACACTCAAAGAAGTTTTTCACTCAAACAAGCAATTCAACAAACACTTGGTGTGCAACAATCTCAACACCTCAAAAGCTTAGTGTTTGTTGAATTCTTATTCCTTACTCAGAATTTTTTTACCAATCCTAGCTAAACAATCAACAAGAGCAAGAGAACAACTCAAAATAAGACTAATTCAAGCCTAAATTTTCGAGTAAAAATCAAAGAATAATGGAAAAAGTTAAGTATGATGTTATACCTTCCTGATTCCACAAAACTTAAGCTCCTTGATGACTAGAATAAGCAAGGAATCCGTCAAAACCCTTTAAAAACCCACTAAAGCTCCTTAAATTCGAATTTGAGAAAGAGTTTTCTAGGTTTTCTAAAGGCAATTGTTTTTGAGATTTTGAGTGATTTAGGTTGATTTTGAGGTGTTTGAAGGTAGAATGAAGGTTAGAATGAAGAATTGGGTTGATTTTGATGAAGGTTTGTGAAGATTTGGGGGAGAAAGGTGAAGTTTTGAAGGATTGGGGGTTGTTTTGGGGGGTTTTTTTCGTGAAAAATAAGATATGAATGTTTGGATTGATTGTGAGGAACTCGTGCTAAGAAGACCTGAAATCTGCGTCCTGGGACGCTGGCAGCGTCCTTCACTGCCGGATTTTCTTCAAGCTTTGCACTTAGCCAAAATTTGGCTAAGTCTTCCAAACACCACTACACTTAGATTTTCACTCCAATGACCCATATTAACCTTCAATATCAAAATTTCACCGAGTCCCGCACTTTTTGTTGGAGTAGGTGTCCTCCACAAAAGTGCGCCACATAATAAATCTTATTATGGAATATAATTGGGATATTTATTGACTATATATCTGATTAGTCAGTTGATTAACGTAAATCAATAACGGTTGGCTGACTAGAGTTTGACGTTATTGTCGTTTGACGGCGGTGATCAACTGATCCCTTTCGGTCACACCTAAAGGATGAAATCCAAATAGTAACTAATTATTTGTATACGATACATTTAATTAGTACATTACATATATTCGATATGTACGAGAGTTAATTATTAGAAAATGAGTTGAGAACTCAAATTCGATTAAGCTTATTTTTCAATTATGCGATAATTGACTAATAAATTTATATCGTATTTTAATACGATTAAATAAGATTTAACTTAGTAATTAATCGTTAAATTACTAAATTAGTTGAGGTTTTGAGATAGAGGTAATTAGTTAATTATATTTACAAGGAGTTGTAAAATAAATTAACTAAGCATTGTGGGACCCATTATATATTGATATAATGGTAAAATATTACTTAAAATGTTAAGTACATATGATTCATTTATTTGTGTCATATAATTGTTATATGATCAAATTAACACTTAATTATACAAGATAATTAAGCATATGATCAATAAGTATTTGTGGGACAAATATCAAAAAAATCAAAATGGATCAAATTGAGGCTCACATGGCCGGTTGTGGTGAAGTCAAATGATGATGGTGGTTGTTCTTATTTATACTCATAAGCAACATATTCTTATGACATGAATAGCAAACATGATATCATTTTATTCACTACAACACATTACTACCTTACATGGCAATAAAATAAGAAGAAATCATCACCACTTTGTGATGAAATAACCGGCCCTCTTGGCTATAAAAGGAGAGCAATTGTTGTTCATTCCTTTACTTCTTCATTCTTACTTATTTTATCATTCATCTCTCAAAACTCATCTTCTCACTACAACTCTCATATACTAATATTTCCTAAGTATTACTAGTGTAGTAATATCGTCTAATATTAGTAGTATATTATCTATCTTATTATCTAGTTAATAATAAGGGTAGATTGTTTGGTTCATCTTGGTGCAACTAAGAGGAGATCTTCTACTTTGGAGATTATTTGTGTTCAACCTTATTTGTAGCTCAAGATCAACAAGAAGGAGTTCTTGTTGTGCCCTTATATTTTCCATACCAATGTGAGGAAATTTCTTCTCTTATATAAATGTCTTTATATTTGCATGCATGTTACATAGATCAGTATAATCTAAATTAAAAAGTAATTTAGTAAATAATTAGAGGAGTCTAATTAAGTTCTATGGACTTTCAATTGGTATCAGAGCTAGCTTGTAGCATGCATGTTCATTTTGGACATTTTTATTAAAGTTATAAGATAACTAATAAATCAAAGATTTTGAGTTAAAATACGATTCTGACGAAACTTTTTGGTGCATGTATACCTACTGACCTCAAAATGTTTGTGGTTAAATTTCGTGATTTTAGGGATTAAGTTGCTATTTATTTTGATTTTTGGCGTTTAAACCGAGTTAACATGCATTTTATGAGTTAAAAGTTAACTAAAAATAGTTTCATGTTGATTCTGGCCATGAAATTTTAATATGATCTCACATGCATTTCTTACATATTGTATGTAAAATTTCATGATTTTTACTTATGTATTGCATGTTCATTGATTTTTATACGATAAAAGTCGATAATATGAGATTATAATGTTCATAAAATTGAAACGTCCATTTCTGGTCTTGAAAATTTTTGTACATTTCACATTCTGATGTAGATACTCTTGGTGAAATTTCATAATTTGTTTCACTGTTTTACTATATCTAATGTTTTTATTTGATAAAACCATTAAATACAAAGCTATTTGTTCATAAAATTAATTTAAATTTTTTGAGCAAATGTTTTTTATTTTTATAGTTCCTGGAAACATTACAGAATGTACAAAATTTTTGGTTTCAAATTTTATGATGTTTATATTTTATTTTCGTTTTATTTCATAATTGTTATGATTAAACCGTAATATTTAGCAAATGAAATGAAATCAATCTAATTAATGACCAACAAAAATTAGTAGTGACTAATTTTGAGTTCTAAATCAGTTTAGTTAATTAGTTTGAATTTAAATGCGATTTAAATGTTGATAGTGATTTTTAATGGTTAAAAATCAATAAATCCCGAAAAAATTCGAGCTACAATGAGCATGAATTGAATCTAGGACGAATTTGGCATGAATTTTTGCAGCAATTTATTTAATTTATGGTTGAATGAATGAATGTCATTTATTTAATAATTTATGCAAATTTTGTACCTAGTATGGCCTAGGATTTTAATCTTATTACCCGTAATGTAAGGGAAATAACGGTTTGGTAGGTAATTTTATTGCGATCTCGTATCGCCGCGCCTGGTCTGTCCGGATAATTAATAATTTTATTTTATAGAAAAATGTATAATAGAATTTGTATATGTGTATATTGTAATTATTTTTATGAAGACCGGGGTGACTTCCCGAAAAAGCGTTCCATTTTGGAAGGTGTTCCAAGTGAAGAGGCAAGGAACCAAAGGAGTTGGTTTCCGAATTTGTAACTATCTAGTTAATTTGATTAGCTAGGTGGCCATACTAGGATTTTATTGTTGCTTGATTGCTTGCTTTATTTCCGCTCATGCCAAAATCGTCACACATGCAGTTTATTTACCGTTATTGTCAATTTAACGTTATTCACAATTCACCGACTTAGTTCACTTATAGGGAATTAATAACTAAATTGACAAGATCTCTCACATATTTAAAAATTGAGATTAGCCTTACCAAGTAATAACACCTATGAATCCCGTGTTCATTAGGGCTACCACGCTCGTGGGTCCCTTTTTACCTCGGGTAAGTAGGGTGATACGATCACAAGCTAAAATTGGATTGGACTCAACGAGATAAGCGTTATCTTGGGACTAGGAGCTGGATTTAGTTGAAATCCGTCAACCAAGAGTTCTAAGGGTAGAATTAGTCAAGTAATGACTTACCATTTCTAGATAAAAGTAGCATGCGATGACTATTTTTATTTTAAAATGGGTCTTGGAATCATTTATATAATTTAGTGAGAGGTCATTATATGAATGCTAAACTTGTTAAAATGTTTTTCAAGTAAATTAACAATGAATGTTTATATATTTCGTTTTGTTGTAGTTACCATATTCGCATAATGTCGACATCATCAAACGTTGCAACCTTGGGTAAGGACTCATGGTTGAGGTCCGTCATGGACAAGTGTGTCCTTAAGGATGACGGAAGTAACGTCGTTGAATGGGAATCAACGATCAAGAGTGCCGCGTTATCCGATAACGTGCTTCGCTACTTGGTCGAAGAACCCCCCACCGAACCCGCGCCTAGATCGTCCGCGGTAGTTCGGGCCGAATATGACCTTTATTTGAAGGTTGCTAATGACGTCAAGAATGTCTTGATTTGGTCACTCTCACCCAAACTCAAACTCCAATTGATCTCTCTCAATGCATATGCGATATTCACGAGGATCACGTCGATGTTTTCGCAAGCCCCTCAAATTCTCCAATATGAGGCAATTACGAAATTCTTTGACACTAAGCTTCAAAGGGGCCAAAAAGTTGGCCCACACGTGCTCAAAATGGTTGAGTACGCGGACACCTTAGAGCGTCTCGGGTGCAAAATTCCGAAGAATTTGGTGGTGGGTAAGATCCTTCATTCACTCTCACCTAAGTTCACCCAATTTAGGGTGAACTATAACATGAATGGCATGGACAAGAGTTTCCATGAACTCCATGCACTCCTCACCCAAGCTGAGAGAGACATGGAGGCTAGGGGGAGTGAACCCAAGGATGTTCTTTCCATGAAAATGAAGAACATGAACCTTGGGGTAAGGAAGGACAAGGGAAAGGGTAAGACTCTTTTCAAGAAAGCCGGCAAGGGAAAGGCAAAGGTCTTTTATAAGGCCAAACCCAAAGTCAACAAACACGCGGAGGCGGATTGCTATTATTGTAATGGCAAAGGGCATTGGAAACGCAATTGCCCCAAGTACTTGAAAGACAAGAAAGACGGTTGTGTGACAACGTCAGGTAAATTCTTTCATCACTCTATATGATAGATATTAACTTTGCTAGTACCTCTTCTTGGGTATTTGATACCGGTTGTGGTTCTCACCTTTGTAATCATGTACAGGGGCTGAGGGACGTGCAAGCACTAGCCAAGGGTGACGTGGACCTACGCATGGAAAATGGAGCTAAGGTAGCCGCAGTTTCCGTGGGCACCTACGTTCTTCTTTTGCCTAATGGTTTAGAGTTGTATTTAAATAATTGCTATTATGTACCAACTCTTACCAAGAACATTATCTCCATTTCCGTGTTATACATGGAAGGTTTTTCATTTTGTATTAAGAACAACTGTTGTACTTTTGCTTTTAATGAAACGGTTTATGGCAAGGCCATTTCTATTGGAGGTATTTATGTTTTAGATATTGCAAAAGAGGTCTATCATGTAGAAAACAAGAAGCTCAAAACAGGTGAACCTAATCAATCATACCTTTGGCATTGTCGTTTAGGCACATAAACGAACGACGCATAAAGAGACTTGTTTCATCTAAAGTACTCAAACCATTCGATTACGAATCTTATGGCGTATGCGAATCTTGTCTTCTAGGCAAGATGACTCGTGCTCCTTTTACTGGAAAAGGAACACGAGCAAGTGAAGTATTAGGACTTATACACACGGATGTATGCGGTCCAATGACTATCCGAGCTAGAGGTGGTTATCACTACTTCATTACTTTTACCGACGACTTGAGTAGATATGGATATGTCTACTTGATGAGGCATAAAAGTGATGCTTTTGAAAAATTCAAAGAATTTCAAAATGAAGTAGAAAACCAATTGAATAAAAAGATTAAAACCCTACGATCCGATCGTGGTGGTGAATACTTGAACCATGAATTTGATTCACACCTGAAAGATTGTGGTATAGTATCACAATGGACTCCTCCTGGAACACCTCAATTAAACGGTGTATCAGAAAGGAGAAATCAAACTTTATTAGATATGGTTCGATCTATGATGAGTCTAACTGAGCTTCATGATTATTTTTGGGGTTTTGCTATCTTATCTGCAATATTTTCACTAAATCGAAGCCCGACTAAAGCGGCAAACAAGACTCCATATGAGATATGGCCAGGAAAAGTCCCTTATTTGTCGTTTATGAGAATTTGGGGATGCGAGGCTTTTGTTAAGAATAAGTCTGACGATAAACTCGCACCCAAATCTGACAAATGTCTTTTTGTAGGATATCCCAAGGAATCACGTGCTTATTACTTCTACAATAAACACGAGGACAAAGTGTTTGTGTCTCGTGATGCAGTCTTTTTAGAAAATGATTTTATTTCTAAACGACAGAGTGGGAGAAAATTTGAACTTGATGAAGTCCAAGAGCCACAAACCGAAAAGGACGACGAGGAAAACGTTCCCTCTTCGTCTGGTACGGTCATTATTCCTTCGGAAACTAGGAGGTCAAGCAGAATTAGTCATCAACCTGATAGATACCTTGGTATTATAGAGGAAGGTGATGACTATAATGTTTTACTTTTTGAAAGTAACGAACCTACTACCTACAAAGCAGACATTTCTAGTCCCGACTCAAAGCTATGGCTAGGAGCCATGCAATCCGAAATGGATTCTATGTACGACAATTAAGTATGGGACTTGGTTGATTTACCTAAGGAGGTACGACTCTTCAGTGTAAGCGGATCTATAAGATCAAAAGTGGCATAGGGACCCAAACATAATGATGGTTATAAAGCAGATTGTGGACAAAGGTTTCAACCAAGCTTCATGGTCTTCACTATGACGGAAACCTTCGCCCCAGTCGCCCATGCTTCGATCCATAAGGATGTTTATCTTCGAGGTTGCCCCATTTATACAGTTATGAGGATTTGGCAATGGATGTGAAAACAGCCTTCTGAATGAGATTCGAGAAGAGGAAGTGTACATGACACAACCTGAAGGTTTTGTGGATCCATCAAACCCTAAGAAGGTATGCAAACTTAAGAGATCCATCTATGGTCTTAAGCAAGCATCCAGGAGTTGGAATCATCGTTTCGATCATGTAATTAACCAAAATGGTTTCACTCGAAGTGTCGAGGAACCGTGTTTATACATGAAGTTTAGTGGGAGTAAAGTAACTTTTCTAGTCTTGTATGTAGATGACATACTACTCATTGGGAATGATATTCCAATGCTCACTTCTGTAAAGGAGTGGCTAGGAATACATTTCCAAATGAAAGACTTAGGAGAGGCACAGCGCATCTTAGGTATCCGGATCTATAGGGATAGATCTAAAAGGATACTAGCATTAAGTCAAGAGACTTATATTGATAAGATTCTTGATCGGTTCAACATGAAAGACTCTAAGAGAGGCTTTCTTCCTATGGGAAGTGGGATCACTTTGAGCAAGTCAGAGTGCCCTACGAAAACCGAGGAGATTGAACGCATGAAATTGATCCCTTACGCTTCAGCCGTTGGATCAATCATGTATGCTATGAGGTGCACTCGTCCCGACGTTGCATATGCTTTGAGCATGACAAGTCGTTACCAAGCAAATCCAGGTGAGAGTCACTGGATAGCCGTAAAGAACATCCTTAAGTACTTAAGAAGGACCAAGGATTCGTTCTTAGTGTTTGGAGGCGAGACTGAGTTACGTGTAAAGGGTTACACAGATGCCAGTTTCCAAACAGATAGGGATGATATGAAATCCCAATCCGGCTACGTTTATATGATGAATGGAGGAGCTGTTTGGTGGAAGAGTTTCAAGCAAAGCGTTACAGCGGATTCTACAACAGAAGCAGAGTACCTTGCAGCGTCTGAAGCTGCAAAGGAAGCTGTGTGGATTCGGCAATTTTTGGAAGGACTATCAGTAGTCCCTACTGCCAAAAGACTATCACAATTTATTGTGATAACAGTGGGGCTATTTTTCAGGCAAAAGAGCCCAAGTCTAGTAACAAGTCTAGACATGTACTTAGGAAATATCATGTAATTAGAGATTACGTGGACAGAAAGGAAATTGACATTTGTAAGGTTGGGACAGATGACAACATTGCTGATCCTTTAACCAAGCCTTTATCAAAGGCTAAGCATGATGGTCATGTCGTCACAATGGGATTGAGACGTGTGCCAGAATTCCTTTAGATTATGTAATATGTAATAATTGAATGTTGTATTAAATTATTTCATAATGACATTCATTGTTCGAGTTTTATTTTAAACTCTTTTATTTAGTTTGACTAAATTTAATACTTTGTTTATCCGAATAGATTGTTGGACCCTATTCAAGTGAATAGGACGAACTTAGTATTTTGTCCCTAGTCACTCAATGAGGTGACGTCTCGAAATGACTAGATTGTAAGTCGATCGATGGTTGGTTCAGCACCAGGGGGTCATGGAGATGACTGGTCGTTTACATAGACAGACTGTAAGACACTCTGTCGGACAGTGACATGATAGAGACCCTTAAATCAATTGTTTGATGCCTGGTCGTGGCAGGGTCTTCTATCTTATTCCTATAAGTCGGTTCTTTTGACTGGCGACCGTCTATCTGAGTCGGTGCAGTTTCCGATTGGTTTTGGTTGATGTTCTAGGTCGTGCCGTAAAAGGAGGCCGATGGACTTCTTCTGGATCATGGTGATCTGCATCATACAGAGTAGATGGATCAACAGGAATGGTCCACCCACGTTGGGTAAAAACATCTTTAGGCCACTCGAGGAGAAGTTACTGTAAATGCGTGGCCACGCTCGGAAAGAGATCTATGGTAGATTTTCCGGTCAGACAGTTACTCTCCCTATCGAGAAAACCACTCTAGATATTGTCAATCGCAAGTGCGACCTGGAAGACACCTTGCGTTGAGTGGGAGATGTGATAAAGAGCCAAGAGAATCGGTGACGCACACTTGTGTCAGACAAGTGGGAGATTGTTGGAGTAGGTGTCCTCCACAATAGTGCGCCACATAATAAATCTTATTAAGGAATATAATTGGGATATTTATTGACTATATATATGATTAGTCAGTTGATTAACGTAAATCAATAACGGTTGGCTAACTAGAGTTTGACGTTATTGTCGTTTGATGGCGGTGATCAACTGATCCCTTTCGGTCACACCTAAAGGATGAAATCCAAATAGTAACTAATTATTTGTATACGATACAGTTAATTAGTACATTACATATATTCGATATGTACAGAGTTAATTGTTAGAAATTGAGTTAAGAACTCAAATTCGATTAAGCTTATTTTTCAATTATGCGATAATTGACTAATAAATTTATATCTTATTTTAATACGATTAAATAAGAGTTAACTTAGTAATTAATCGTTAAATTACTAAATTAGTTGAGGTTTTGAGATAGAGGTAATTAGTTAATTATATTTACAAGGAGTTGTAAAATAAATTAACCAAGCATTGTGGGACCCAGTATATATTGATATAATGGTAAAATATTACTTAAAATGTTAAGTACATATTATTTATTTAATTGAGTCATATAATTGTTATATGATAAAATTAACACTTAATTATACAAGATAATTAACCATATGATCAATAAGTATTTGTAAGACAAATATCAAAAATCAAAATGGACCAAACTAAGGCCATTGTGGCCGGTTGGCTAGTAGTTACATGGTGATGATTTTGTCCTTATTTTTACTCTTTAGTTACTTTATGAAAGTGACATAACAAGTAGTAAACAATCATCACTTGTTCTACAACACTCCACTCTAATGCATGTGATCAAATTATGCAAAATAAGAGTCCTTATTTGGACAATTTGGACCGGCCAAATGGCCTATAAAATGAGCACTTGTGTTCATTTTATACTTACTTCATTTTTGTGCTTTGTTTCCTTACTTCTCTAAAAACCTCATATTCTTACTAAAACTCTCAAACACTAATATTTACTAAGTATTACTAGTGTAGTAATATAGTCATAATATTAGTAGAATAATATCTATCTTATTATCTAGTTAATAATAAGGGTAGATTATTTGGGTTAATCTTGGTGCAACTTAGAGGAGATCTTCTACTTTGGAGATTATTTGTGTTCATCCATATTATTAGCTCAAGAACAACAAGAAGGAGTTCTTGTTGTGCCCTTATATTTTCCATATCAATGTGAGGAAATTTCTTCTCTTATATAAATGTCTTTATATTTGCATGCATGTTACATAGATCATTAAATACTAAATTAACAAGTAATTTAGCAACTAATTAGAGGAGTCTAATTAAGGTCTATGGACTTTCACCATATGCTTAATTATCTTGTATAATTAAGTGTTAATTTGATCATATAACAATTATATGACTCAAATTAATAATCAATATACACTTAACTTTTAAGTGATATTTTACCATTATATCGATATATAATGGGTCTCACAATGCCCAGTTAATTTATTTTATAACTCTTTGTAAATATAATTAATTAATTACCTCTACCTCAAAATTTATTCAGTCAGTTGTCGTATAATTGACTAATAAACTTAAGTGGAATGAGTTCGCAACTCAATTTCCAATAAATAACTCTCGTAACTAAATGTACATATCAAATATATGTAATGCGCTAATTAACTGTATCATATACAAATAATTAGTTATACTATTTGGGTTTCATCCTATAGGTGTGACCTAAAGGGATCAGTTGATCACCGCCGTCATACGACAATAACGTCAAACTCTAGTCAGCTGAGCGTTACCGATTTACGTTAATCAACTGAGGTGGAGTATCAAAATATACTAATCATGCCACGTATATTCCAAATGAGATTTATTATATAAATGCACTATTTTGGAGGAAACTTACTCCAACACCTTATATTGGTGATTAGTGGTAAGGTGGTACCTTATGAGAGATCTTTGTTAGGGGGTTAGTTGTTTAGTTTTCTCCCAAAGTTTGAAAGGAGGAATTTTGTGGATTAAACCTTATACCTTACTCGTACCTTTATCTGTTTTTATTTCCTTTCTTGCAAGTTTTTATTGAACCCGATCATTAATAAATCTCATTCTCACACCTTCTTCCTTACTTGGTTATCTTCATAACCCTATTATATGCTTTGTCTCTTGTCTTTGGCCCCATAACTTTCAGCGTTTCTCTCTTTTAATTATGTACCCGATTATACTCGTGTTCTCCTTGAGATATTTATTGGTCTCTAATTCCTTGTTGCTTAGTTTTCCTCTAGTGGATTGGTTTGGCGCGGAGTATGGGTGTAATGTATTTTAAGGATTATTGATCTAGAATATTTGTCTATGGGTCGGGCAAATTTCATGTTGATTATGCATCGTGGGAAAAGGTACTTAAGCTCTAGGATGGATCTTCATGGTGGTAATATATCATCTTGCTGATTTTAGATCTTTTAGCTCGATGTTGTAGAGTTACTTCGAGGTTTGTGTTAGTCGTGATGCCAGTTCGCTATTCTTTAGTATTATAATAGTTGCCTTAGAGATCATTTGGGATTTAGATGTCTTTAATTGTTGGATTCTAAACGATAATTTGCTTTAGAGTAATTAGGATTGGGGACCATCGTTTGAAGAATATATATGTGAGAAGAGATCGATGCATTTTGACTTTTAGATGAGCTAGATGATTTGAATAGTTGTCTCATCGCCATGTGTTTGGCAATAGATGTGGTTTGGCATTAGTAGTTGTTCTTTCTTGATATTTTGTGGTTTGAGAATGAGAAATTTATTCAAGTTTGGGATAGTGAGCCTTGAAGTAAAATGAATCGGAGAATCTGAATGGTGAACCCAATTCATCTTCTGGGTGGTGGTAATTATGGTCTTTTAGATATGATTATCTATGCTTGTAGCTTCGAGTGTAATAATGATTGGACTAAGGATGTTAGAATATGTTGAAGAATCTTTCATGTGAATTATTGATTGTGGATTTTTCCTTATCGATAGCCCTTAGTTGATGCTATATGAATGCCAGTAATTGGGTTAGTGGCTTTGAACCTTGTGATAATGAAAAATGGTAGTAGGAATTTAATGATGAAATGGATAAGGTGTAACTAAGGTGAATTACATCGTCTTGAGGACTAGCTTATTACTAGAGGTTGAGATATCGATTTGAATATGTTCTTTGTATTGATGTGGCTATAAGATAGGTTTGTAAAATTGCCCGAAAAGTTGATCAGGATGGCTTTGATATTTGGAGCAGAGAGTTTAGAAGTTTAATAATGCTTAAGTTCCCTCCTCTTGAACCGTAAAATCCATGACTCTTTACTTTCTTATCTATCTTATCATGCTTTCTTTCGGGAATAAAATATATCTTTGTTTATCATTCCTCTGTCGGTGCCTTTCCAGT
This sequence comes from Heliosperma pusillum, assembly GCA_022085475.1. Classification (NCBI taxonomy): domain Eukaryota; kingdom Viridiplantae; phylum Streptophyta; class Magnoliopsida; order Caryophyllales; family Caryophyllaceae; genus Heliosperma; species Heliosperma pusillum. The sequence continues at coordinate 213,001 of JAIUZE010001381.1, read as the reverse complement.
TGACCCTTTATCAAATTGTGCTCTTAGAACTTCGTCCTTGATTCCGCTCTTGCTCCTTCCGATAAGCTTTTGTTGGTATTTGATCTTCTTGGCAGTGAAAGTTTATGTTTGTTGACGTTTATATTGACTCTATCGTGACCCTTCTACCCCTATAAGTTCGATCTATTTCATTATGCTTGTTGTGTGTAGATTACGTTGCCGTGTTTGTGATTGTGCTGCTCAAGTTGCCTCTATTTGCATGTAATGTCTTGTTATTTTGAGTTTGCGCTTTGAGAAAATTTCTAAATTTTTATGTTGTGTTTCAAATTTATCCTTTCAAAGAAATCTGATAATGGATTTTTCTACTTTCGTTTTTCGAGAATGGATTTATTTTACTCTTAATTTGGATTTTTTGCGTTTTGTCGGATGCCAGACTCGTTATTGGAGACGCCTAATGACTGGTTCTGCACTTATCAACGTTATTTTAACATTGTCTTTGATTTGGAATGTTAGTGTTCTTGTCTGCACGACAAGAGCCATTTCGTTTGTCAGAAAGAGACTTGTACATTTGAAAACTCTCCTTGTACCCGTTTAGGGAAGAGTCTCGATTTCGAAATGTCAATACTTGTAAAAGTGATTGTGATGTTGATTTTGAAAACCAATTTATGTCCTACCAACTTTTGTTTTCTGCTTTCAAGTTTGGAGGACAAAAATTTTTAAAAGTAGGGGTGATTGTAACACCCTTGATTTTCTCATAATCGATAATTTACTAAAGTCGTTAATTTTATAAATTTCTTTTTAATTTTATTGGTTAAAACATTTTTAAACCCCCTAATTTATTACTATTTAGCTTTCAATTAATGTTAAGTCGTAATATAGTCTAGTTGAGTAGAAACCATGTCTTAACATCTCGCTTGGAGTTCATATTTGAATTCTATGCGAAATTCTAGTAGAAATCGATCTACATGGGTGTCCGGCCAAGTAGTGTCTTTTGGGCCTTTTCCATTAGGTTTAAACCCATATAGCAACTCATCTCCCTCATTTGTACCATCACAATTTCAGAAATTTCCTCTTCTCCTTCAACCTCTAAACCGTCCATTAATCCTCTAAAGCACAAAACTTAAGACGGATGTCATTTCTTCATCTCTCAACTAAATTCAGATTCGTTTTTTGTTTTGAAATCCCCTCTTCTTCCTCTTCCTTTCTATATAATAAAGATTCATCTTTGTTACCTTTTAAAATATCCCACCTTTTCTTAGAAATAGAATTCGTCCCAAGTTTTGATTTTTACTTGTCTCAGAGGAATCTATGAAGACCGGAGAAAGAATTTCATCCTTTAGAAGAAAAGTGGAAGCTTAGAAGACGCTAAACGAGGTAATGTAAACGGTTTACTCGATATGACATCTTTATGTGTTTTAAATAATGAATTAGTAACCAAATAGGAATGGTTATGACAATTTCATGTTGTTGGGTGCTTTATGGGAGAGTTATGTTGGAGACACTATTAACCTTGTCTTGAATTACATATTTATATGTTCATATGTCTTCTTTTTGGTTACTTTGAATTGGATGTGTCTAAACATGTTGAAATTGGTGCTTATTTACTTTCCCCTTGTGTACAAAATCGTTGGAATGAGCTAAGCAACGAAACCTGCTTCAAACAAGTCGTCCCATGCCCGTCCCTAGGCTCGTCCCAACTGGGACAAGGGCCATACTGGCCAGGACAAGCCCATCTCAGATCGGGACAGACCACATATTCCCCTTTCCCCTCGTCCCATAGCCAGTGCAGGTCGGGACAGATTTAGTCTCGACCAGGACTAGCCCCGTACCGGCCGGCACGGCCCATAGGACACCAAAAGTTTCTAAAAGGTTGACATATAACTCGGTGTCGGAAAAATATGCGGTTTAGCCTTTTGAATCACCCTAATATGAGTTCGTATGAGTAAATGGTGTGCGTTTTACTACTTTGAGTCTCGGAGTGAATATAACATATAGAAGTGGATTGCTTTTACCATTATGCTTATCTTGACAACATAACTATCATGTTACATTCACTCACATGTTTATATACATATATATTTTACCGTCACATTTTTAGTTAACGGTTTCAAAGTATGAATTGGCCATGTTTAACATGTTTAACATTACATCGCATTTTCTATGTCGTATTCACATGTCTTAATAAAATGATTTTTGTATGCCTTGATTAGTCAAATGAGTCTTGGTTGTTGGATGATATACAAAACTCATTTCCCATTGGTACCTTTATACTCGTTAGACTTTATGTCGGAGCGATAGAGGTATATTCTTTGATATGTTAGTGGGGATATGACGACGTTTATGGGAGGCGAACGCTTAACGTTGATCAACCTAGCCGTGAAATGTTGTATCCTTGAGAGGTGGTGTCTTTGCATGTAGCGTACTTGCTTGACGTTTAAGTGACAAACTTTATGTTGTCGTTCTTCCGGGTTTGGTATAACCGTACTCAATCTGCATCTTCCGTTGTCGTTCTGTCGGATTTGGGGTACTCGACTTCTATTATGTCGATCGATTCTTGGATGTGGCACGTCTTACAACATGTCGAATCGGGAAACGGCTTATCCCGAGAGTTTGACTAGGTTTAGACTAGGACCGTATTATTATCATAGTCCTACATGGGAAGATTAGAGTCATAAGTATGCGAGGTGTCTCATCGCATACGGTTCAGGGAAACCTCTTATCTTGTGGACTTAATTTTCTTGGTCATGAGTGTGCGAAATGTCTAATCCCATACGGTTCAGGGAAACGTCTTGTATTGTAGACTTACATTGACCAGTCTTGGAAAGTACATATGCTAGTGCATTTCATTTACCGTGAGAGTATGTTTGATCACATGATGGTTGTTGGACGTGTATTGGATTGGTGGATGCCTATTATGATCTTTTGTGTGTCACGTTTCCAACCTCTTCAATTATATGGTCGCTAGCGGTGAGATGCAAGTCGTTAGTACGATATAGTTGCCAAGGTGAGTCTTACCTAGTCTTGATAATATGATGAATATGTTTTATTGATTTTCACATGCTTATTGAAAGTCCATAGACCCTAATTAGACTCCTCCAATTAGTTACTAATTAAATTGTTAATTTAGTATTTAATGATCTATGTAACATGCATGCAAATATAAAGGCATAAATAAACATAAGATGAAATTTTCTTACATTGAGAAATTTCGGTGTTAATGGGCACTATAAGAAACTCTTTTTCTTATTGATCTTGAGCTAAAACCAAGAGGATGAATTCCTTTGAATGATCTTTCAATTTAGAAAGTCTTCTTCCAACATGCACCCAAGACTAAACCTAAACTTTCACTATGATTTTAGACTAGAAAATATAGTGACAAGTAGTAAGTAATATTAGATTTATTACTACTCTAGTAATATAAGAATATTAGTTCATTAGAGAGTTTTAGAGAGAAGTTGGAAAAAATAGCAAAAACAAGTGAAAAATGAGTAAATGAAATGAACAACCAAAGTGCCCTTTTATAGGCATTTTGGCCGGTCATGGTGCTCATTTTTGAGCCATTATTTTGCTTATTTTTAATCCCATGGAAAGTGGTAGAGTGTAGGACATAAAATGATCATGTTCATGTCATAACATGTCATAATCAATATGTTGTAGTGTGATACAAGAAATGAACAATCATCATTGTGTATCACCACATGGATCGGGCCTCCACTAGGCAAAATGGTCCATTTTGATTTTTGATATTTGTCCCACAAATATATAATCATATGCTTATTTATCTAGTATAATTAAGTGTTAATTTGGTCATATAACAATTAAATGATTCAAATTAAGAAATAATATATACTTAACTTTTAAGTAATATTTTAGCATTATATCAATATACAATGGGTCCCATAATGTCTAGTTAATTTATTTTACAACTCCTTATAAATATAATTAACTAATTACCTTTACCTCAAAATATATGCACAACCTCAACTAATTTATTGAATTAACGATTAATTACTAAATTAAATCTTATTTAATCGTATTAAAATAAGACATAAAATTTATTCAGTCAGTTTTCGTATAATTGACTAATAAACTTAACCTGGATGAGTTCCTAACTCAATTTCCAATAAATAACTCTCGTAACCAAACATATATCAAATATATATGTAAAGGACTAATTAAAGAGCATCGTATACAAATAATCAGTTTACTGTTTGGGTCTCATCCTTTAGGTGTGACTGAAAGGGGTCAGTTGATCACCGCCGTTATAAGACAATAACGTCTAACTCTAGTCAGCTGATCGTTATTGATTTACGTTAATCAACTGACATGGAGTATCAATATACTAGTCATTCCACGAATATTCCAAAATGAGATTACATACACTCTGCCTATGTAAACGATCAGTCATCTCCATGACTGCATGGCGCTGAACTGGCCATCGATCGACTTACAATCTAGTCACTACGAGACGTCACCTCATATGAGTGACTAGGGACAATAGTACTAAGTTTATCTTGTTCACTTGAATTGTGTTCAACTTTTCATAAAACCAATTCAGATAAAACAAAGTATTGATATTTAGTCAATACTAAAATAAAGAACTCATATAAAACTCGAACAATGAATGCAATTATCATATATGTAAACATTGATACAATATTCAACTATTACATATCATATAATATAGAGGAATTCAGGTACTCATCTTAATTCCATTGCGACGACATGCCCATCATGCTTAGCCTTTGAAAGAGGCTTGGTTAGAGGATCACTGATGTTATCGTCTGTCCCAACCTTACAAACATCAATTTCCTTCCTCTCCACGTAATTTCTAATTACATGGTATTTTCTAAGTATATGTGTAGACTTGTTACTAGACTTGGGTTCCTTTGCTTGAAAGATAGCCCCACTGTTATCACAATACATCGTTATTGGATCTATGGCGGTCGGGAATACTCTTAGACCTTCCATGAATTGCCGAATCCACACAACTTCCTTTGCAACCTCTGATGCTGCAAGGTACTCAGCTTCTGCTGTAGAATCCGCAGTAACGCTTTGCTTGAAGCTTTTCCAGCAAACAGCTCCTCCATTCAACATAAAGACATAGTCGGATTGGGATTTCAAATCATCCCTATCAGTTTGGAAACTAGGGTCCGTGTAACCCTTTACACGCAACTTATTTTCTCCTCCAAACACCATGAACGAATCTTTAGTCCTTCGTAAGTAATGAAGGGCGTTCTTGACGGCTATCCAGTGACTCTCACCTGGATTAGCTTGATACTGACTCGTCATGCTCAAAGCATATGCAACGTCGGGGCGAGTACACATCATAGCATACTTGATTGATCCAACTGCGGAAGGATAAGGAATCAATTTCATGCGTTCAATCTGTTCGGTAACGGTAGGACTCTATGATTTGCTCAGAGTGATACCATGACCTATGGGAAGACAACCTCTCTTAGAGTCTTTCATTTTGAACCGATCAAGAATCTTATCTATATAAGCTTCTTGACTTAATGCTAGTATCTTTTTGGATCTATCTCTATAGATCCGGATACCCAAAATGCGTTGTGCCTTTCCCAAGTCCTTCATCTGGAAATGTTACCCTAGCCACTCCTTTGGAGAAGTAAGCATTGGTATATCATTCCCAATGAGAAGTATGTCATCCACATACAAAATAAGGAAATTAACTTTGCTCCCACTAAACTTCATGTATAAACATGGCTCCTCGACATTTCGAGTAAAACCATTTTGTTTAATAACATGATCGAAGCGATGATTACAACTCGTGGATGCTTTCTTAAGACCATAAATGGATCTCTTAAGTTTGCACACCTTCTTAGGGCTGGATTTATCCACAAAACCTTCATGTTGTGTCATGTACACTTCCTCTTCTAGAATCCCATTCAAGAAGGCGGTTTTTACATCCATTTGCCAAATTTCATAGTTATGAAAGGCGGCAACCGCTAAGAGAATCCTAATGGATCGAAGCATAGCGACTTGGGCGAAGGCTTCATCATAGTGTACACCATGAACTTGAGTGAAGCCTTTTTCCACCAATCTAGCTTTGTGGACATTATTATGTCCATCTATGCCGATTTTGATCTTGTAGATCCACTTGCTTTGAAGAGGTCGTACCTTCTCAAGTAAGTCTACCAAGTCCCATACTTGATTTTCGCGCATAGATTCCATTTCGGATCGCATGGCCTCGAGCCAATGCGTGGAGTCGGGACTAGAAACGGCCGACTTGTAGGTGGTGGGTTCATCACTTTCAAAACGTAACAAATCTCCATCTTCATCGATACATCCGAGGTAACAGTCAGGTTGATGAACAGTTCTACTTGACCTTCTAGGAACAACAACCGTTTCAGACGAGGAGGGAACGTATTCCTCTTCTTCATTCTCGGTTTGTGGCTCTTGAACTTCATCAAGTTCAAACTTTCTCCCACTCTGACTATTAGAAACGATATCGTTTTGTAGAAAGACAGCATTACGAGACACAAACACTTTGTCCTCGTGACGGTCGTAAAAGTAATAACCACGTGTTTCCTTAGGATACCCTACAAATAGACATTTGTTGGATCTGGGTGCGAGTTTGTTGTTAGCCTTGTCATGAATATACGCCTCGCAACCCCAAATTCTCATAAATGACAAATAAGGAGCCTTTCCTTTCCATATCTCATATGGAGTCTTGTATGCCGCTTTAGTCGGGCTACGATTTAGTGAAAATATTGCGGTTAAGATAGCAAATCCCCAAAATGAATCAGAAAGCTCTGTGAGACTCATCATTGACCAAACCATATCTAATAAAGTTTGGTTTCTCCTTTCAGACACACCATTTAGTTGAGGTGTGCCAAAAGGAGTCCATTGTGATACTATGCCACAATCTTTTAGGTGTGAATCAAATTCATTATTTAGATATTCACCACCACAATCGGATCGTAAGGTTTTAATTTTCTTATTCAATTGGTTTTCTACTTCATGTTGAAACTCTTTAAACTTTTCAAAAGCTTCACTCTTATGCCTCATTAATTAGACACATCCATATCTACTCAAATCGTCGGTAAAGGTAATGAAGTAGTTATAACCACCTCTAGCTTGGAGAGTCATTAGGCCACACACATCCGTATGTACAAGGCCTAATACCTCACTTGCTCGTGTTCCTTTTCCCGTAAAAGGAGCACGAGTCATCTTGCCTAAAAGGCAAGATTCGCATACACCATAAGATTCGTAATCAAATGGTTTGAGTAGTTTTGTTGAAACAAGTCTCTTTATGCGTCGTTCGTTTATATGACCTAAACGACAATGCCAAAGGTATGATTGATTAGTTTCACCTAATTTGAGCTTCTTACTCTCTACATGATAAACTTCATTAACATTATATAGAACATAAACACCTCCAATAGAGACGGCTTTACCATAAAACACATCATTAAAATAAAACGAACAACTATTGCCTTTGATTACAAAAGAAAAACCCTCAGCGTCAAGCACGGATATGGAGATAATGTTCTTGGTCAAGGAGGGTACAAAATAACAATTTTTTAGATACAATTCAAGACCACTAGCTAAGGTGAGTACATAAGTTCCTACGAAAACAGCGACTACTCTTGCTCCATTGCCCATGCGTAGGTCTACATCACCCTTGACTAGTGCCCGCACGTCCTTCAGCCCCTGTAAATGATTACAAAGGTGAGAACCATATCCGGTATCAAATACCCAAGCAGAAGTGCAAGCATAGTTAATATCTATCATATAGAGAGAAGAGAGGATAATACCTGACGGTGTCACACATCCGTCCTTCTTATCCTTCAAATACTTGGGACAATTGCGTTTCCAATGTCCCTTGCCTTTACAATAAAAGGACTCGGCGTCGGCATGCTTCTTGCGCTTTGCCTTGGCATTGCAATACATTATAGCTTTGCCCTTTCCTTTTCCATGCTTTTTAAATTGGGCCTTAATATTGCCCTTTCCCTTTTGAACCCCTAGGCTTAAGTTCTTCAACTTCATTGAAAGAACATCCCTCTTATCCATGACATGCATGTTATAGTTCGCCCTAGTTTGGGCGAACTTGGGAGGAAGTGAGTGAAGGATGCGGCCAACCGCTAGCTTCTTTGGAATCTTAATCCCTAGACGCTTTAGGGTGTCCACATGCTCAACCATCTTAAGCACTTGTGGGCCAACCGTTTTGCCCTTGTCTAGCTTGGCTTCAAAAAGCCATGTCATAGCATTGTATTGGTGTATGTCAGGTGATTGGGAAAACGCCAAAGTCACCCTCGAGAATATCTCATATGCTCCTAGGGTGATGTATTTTTGCTTAAGACTAGAGGACATTGACCATATCAAGACCATCTTGACTTCATTGGATACTTTCAAGTACTCCTCATAAGTGGCCTTGGCCGCATTAGTAGCCCTTGGGCCGGGTTCATTGGGAGGGTTTTCGGTCAAGTAGCGCAAGATGTTATCGGATAACGCCGCGCTCTTAATCGTTTGCTCCCACTCGACGAAATTAGTTCCATCGTCCTTTAAGATGCATTTGTCCATTACGGACCTTAGCCATGAGTCTTTTCCAAGTTGAACGGTATTGTTGTTATTGTTTGCCATTTGCAATTGAATTACTACAACAAAATTAGGAAATATTTACATTCAATGTTTTAAACAATTTTTACCTGTAAAACCAATTTGAAACAAGTCACTAATATAATGACCCCTCACGAAATTACATAAGCAATTCCGAGACCCGCATTTTAGATAAAAATGAACATATTATGCCATCTTTATGTAATAAACGGTAAGTCAACACTTCAACTAATTCTACTCCTAGAACTCTCGGTCGACGAATTTCATCTAAACCCATCTCCTAATCCCGAGATAACGCTTATCCCGTTGAGACCAACCCAATTTAGGCATGTGATCGCATCACCCTACTTACCCGAGGTAAAAAGGTCCACGTTATGGTTGTCCTAATGAACACGGGATTCATAGGTGCTTTAATTGGTAATGCTAAATCTCAATTCATTTTAAGTTGTGTGAGAGATCTTGCCAATTTAGTTATTAATTCCATATAAGTAAACTAAGGCGACAAATTTTCCATAACGTTAAATTGACAATCGAGAAATAAAAATGCATGTTGGCGATTTTGGCATGAGCGGAAAACATATTTTATTGGGCCTGTCGCAAGCCCTGGTAAAAGATAATTACCCAGACTAGGCTAATAACAAATTAATGTAATTAGGGAAGTAGGAGTCAATCCTCAGGGAGATGGTGTTTCCTATAGAATGTGAAATGTCTTGCAATTGGGTCTTATCTAACGAGTATCTGGGTTTTGGGGTTTTGATTTCTAAACTAATGAAAAGCATAAGTGAAAACAAAATAAAACCAAATTAAAATGAAAACAATAAAGCAAGTGATGAATTAACAATGATGAAAAGAATCTAGGGAAGTAGGTTCACACATGTAGATTAACATATTGATGAAATTGGATTTAGGACATGCAAATAATTCATTGTGAGTTCGTAAGAATGATGTGTTCATTACAATCATAGATCAGATGATCTAGCAGGCTTTTAGGCAATTTACTAGGTCTTAATCTACCTTGTCATGCTTTGTCTATTCAATTCACGTATTTCTACCTTGGAAAAGAATTCCATTTTAGTCAATGATTTTGATCAAGAATCGTTAACTATTGTTATAGTCCAAACATGCATAGACACAATGTTTTAAAAGCACAATTCCTTTTATCCAATTATCATCTTTTAATCAAACTACATGGCTACCCTACACCCTAGAAAAACGACTACTCACTCATGGCGATGTTTATATCTAAGATGATGTTAATAATAAAAACTAAGATAGACATGTTTATTTGGTTTTGACAATATTTTAAGACTCTTTATATGGCGATAATAACGACGCTAAATTGACAATCTAGGGAAATGAAATGATTACAACGATATTGAAATTGAATCTAAAATAACATGTAAAGAAAATAACAATCAAATAAGAAACATAAAGACTTTAAACAAAAGGTGAAATAGGAATACCTAGATGGCGATCAACAACGATAATGATGAATTACAAACAACCATAATAGAAATTCCTTGCATAGAATAATCGATCCACAAATTACAATGCTTGAACCACACAAAGTACATTACAAAGATCAAATTCTTATTGATCTAAGCCAAGGATTTGATGTAGAAAAGACCAAAATAAACTAAGAAACTAAGGATGGAAAACAAGAAGAAAATGAGAGAAGAGAGGCAAGGTGTCTCTCCTCCTAATCTAGGGTTTCTAATCTAAAGAGAAGTGTAAGAAGAGAAGTATGAAGTATGGAGAGGTACATCTTATTGTGGTGGCTGAGGCATCCTTTTATAGCAATAGGGTTTCGTGGGGAAGGGGTCATGCATTCATCACATAGGACAAAAAGGAGGAAGTCGAAGCAAAAGCTCGGATCAGCAGAGATCCTCGATCGGATACACCACTTACCTGATCGGGTAAGTTGTGATCTTGGTCAATTGACTTTTGTTTCATCTCCTTTGGCCTATGACTTGACTTCCATTCTCTCCCTTGATCTCTTAAGTCGGGTTTGATGATAGGGTTTGATGTAAAATGTTGATTTCTTCGCCTAACTGATCGATCTTTTGACAACTGCGAAACCGTCTTTGCTTCTTCTCTCTTTTGAATTAGTGAACCTTCTTGAAATGCCTTTGACTTGGTCAAGCTTGCTTCTCTAATCGTCGGGTTCTAGGCAAATGCTCGGGAATATAGAAAAAGGGCGTAGAAACGTCACTTTCCTACAAAACAGGTTAGAACATAGGTTTTCGCCTAGAAGACGATATTAGCTCATAAAGTGGCTTAACAAAGCACAAATAACATACAAAACCGAGCTAAATTGGGGGTTAAAATCATACAAATATTCACTTATCAAACTCCCCCAACCTAAACCCTTGCTTGTCCTCAAGCAAACATAACAAACAATGCCAGGACAAGGGTTGCAAGCATTAGCTACTACACCATCAAGAAACAAATCTCAACGTAAAACTTTGGAAACATAATGACTCATAACCCAAAAACAACGTGGGGAAGAATGATACATAAACATGGCTGTGATTTACATAACAGCGCAGCACAAAGAATTTCACTACAGAATTTTCGGCTCTTGCATGATCTTTTTGACAAATGGACTCTCACGGCACACCCGAACACTCATGTATGCAAAAGGTGAATTCTTTATGTGTAAACCTTTTTGAGACACTCACCTATCTACGACTTATGAAAATGTGTCCGCAGTCTAATATGGTAAACATTTCAAAACACAAGTCAAAGATCAGAATGCACATAGAAAAGAAGCCGGAAAAATATGAAGTAGGCTGTGGGAAATGGGTGAAAGGTGGATAAACAGTTATGGTCATGTGAAGATTAGAATGAGCTAGCAACTGACCAATGATAAATGAATACTCAATCCAAACTTTCGATTAATTCCCAAAAGACGAATAACGAAGCCAGAAGGAACGGATTGGCTTATTACACACGAAACACAAGATTGAACTCCTTCTAAACATTGAATTGACATTTTGAGGAGATACTCACAACTTCTTCTTTTATTTCTTTTTCTTTTTCGATTTTTTCTTTTTTTCAATTTTTCTTTTTCTTTTTTCTGAACATAACATCACTTCTTGAACATTTCCGTTCTCCCAAATTCACTTTGACATCAAGGAACAAAATCTTCTCAAAAGAGCACCCATACACCATAGTCTAGCTACTAGCTCAAAAGGTAGGCAGTTTTTATGTGTAGCTGTTATTTTGTGAATGCAATGCTCATAGGAATGAAATGTCAAGATCACAAGGAGAACTACACACACCTAGATGAGACTGGGTATAGATGTATCAGCCTAAGGAGGTTCTACCTTACAATATATGTAACTTGCCAAATGTCAAGATCAAGCGTACTCATCCATAGATTCATTCCATGCCTACTGTGTACAAGACTTCCCCATGTATGCACAATTCAATGAATATTGAATCATTATCTTTTGAAAGCTCTAAGTTTGGGAAATGTAACATGACATCATAGTAAACAAGCAAGCAAAGCATGAAAAGCATTCAATTATGTTCAAAATTTTAGATTTTTCTCTCTTTTGTTTATTCAAAATTTGAAAAATATAAACAACTAAAATGCAAAATAGGAAAATGCAATCCCTCCCCCAAGCTAAACATCACATTATCCTCAATGTGAGCACAAAGACTAAATATGCAACGAGATGCTCAATGGGAAGAAGGGTAAAAAGGGAAAAAGATGAACGGAGAGTGAAGCTTACTAATCAGCGCGGACTCCCCCAAGCTAGTCTTTTGGACTTGACAAGGAAGGTCTTCATAGATTCTTCAAAAACTCTTTCATATGCAAAATAAATCTAACAAAACAACGAAAAAGGGAAAGCAAATATAAAATGCAAAAAGAAAGGAAACACGGGTTGCCTCCCGAGAAGCGCTGGTTTAGCGTCTCGCTCGACGAATTCTCCTATGAAATCATCTGGTTGGGGATTGACGCTCTATATAGACAATATCTAAGCATCCAATAATGGAATTGCTATAGTAGAGTTTCAATCGGTGTCCATTGACCTTGAATTTTTCACCATTACTAGTCATTATTTCCACATAACCGTATTTGCTCACATATGTGACAGTAAATGGTCTAGACCATCTAGATCGAAGTTTTCCCGGAAAGATTTTCAAACGGGAGTTGAATAGAAGTACTTGGTCACCGACATTGAATTATTTTCTGATTATCCTCGTGTCGTGCCAACGCTTCGTTTTCTCTTTATAGATCCTAGAATTCTCGTAAGCTTGCAAACGAAATTCTTCTAGCTCATTGAGTTACAAAAGTCGTCTATCAGCGCTAAGCTTAGTGTCTAAGTTGAGTTCTTTGATAGCCTAGTGAGCTTTGTACTCTAACTCAACAGGGAGATGACAGGCCTTTCCATAAACAAACCAATAAGGAGATGTTCCAATCAGGGTTTTGAAAGCTGTGCAATAAGCCCATAAGGTATCATCGAGCTTATTACTCCAATCGGTTCTAGATTTCGAGACAACTTTCTGAAGAATTGATTTTAGCTCTCTGTTCGAAACTTCTACTTGACCGCCGGTCTGGAGGTAGTAGGCTAATCCTTGTCTGTGATACACACCATATTTGGCAAGCAGAGTGTCTAACTGCTTTTCTCCGAAATGAGTTCCACGATCACTTATCACGGCTCTGGGTACACCAAAACGCGGAAAGATGATCTTGTTAAATAGTCGTATCACAGCTCTAGCATCATTGGTGGGGGTGGCAATTGCTTCTACCCACTTTGAAACATAGTCGACAGCGACTAAAATGTAACGATTTCCATTTGAAGAAGGGAATGGTCCTTGATAGTCAATACCCCAGACATCGAATATCTCGACTTCTAATATGCCGTTTTGAGGCATTTCATGTCTTTTGAATATTTGACCCATTCGTTGACAAGCATCACAAGCCATAACAAAGTCTCTTGAATCTTTAAACATCAAGGGAAAGAAAAACCCGGATTGTAAGACTTTGGCTACGGTCTTGGACGGACCATGATGACCACCATAAGCAGATGAGTGGCATCCTTCTAAAACTCCTTTTACTTCCCACTAGGGGATACAACGTCTGTAATGACCATCTGAGCACTGTTTGAAAAGATAGGGGTCATCCCAAACAAAGAATTTTGTATCATGCAAAAATCTCTTTCTTTGGTTATAAGAAAGGTCGGAGGGTAGCTGGCGACTGACAAGGAAGTTGGCAATATCAGCATACCAAGGAGAAGAGTCCGCAATTGCCATTAATGAATCATCAGCGAACGAATCATTAATTGGCGTTGGTATTCCTATTTCGGTTACTCTTATCCTTGAGAGGTGGTCAGCGACTACATTCTCTGCTCCTTTCTTATCTCGGATCTCTAAGTCAAACTCTTGAAGGAGTAAGATCCATCGGATAAGTCTAGGTTTTGCCTCTTTCTTTGAAAGCAGATATTTCAAGGCAGCATGGTCAGTGTAGACAATAACTTTTGATCCTATTAGGTACGAGCGAAAGTTGTCTAAAGCATAGAAAATGGCGAGAAGTTCTTTCTCAGTGGTGGCATAGTTGATTTGGGCAGGATCTAGGGTTTTACTAGCATAGTAAATTGCATGAAGAAACTTTTCCTTTCTTTGCCCTAAAACAACTCCTACGGCATAATCACTCGCATCGCACATCAGTTCAAAGGGGAGATTCCAATCAGGTGACTGGATTATAGGTGCGGTGATCAAAGCACATTTGATTTTTTTGAATGCCTCAAGGCATTCTTTTGTGAAATTGAGAGGGGCATCCTTGAAAAGGAGCTCAGCCAGGGGCTTGGCTATCTTTGAAAAATCTTTTATAAATCGTCGGTAGAAACCGGCATGGCCAAGGAAACTCCTGATTCCTTTTACATTAGCAGGTGGTGGCAGCTGTTCAATAACTTGGATCTTAGCTCGATCCACTTCTATACCTCTTTCTGAAACGATGTATCCTAAAACTACACCTTCGTTCACCATGAAGTGACACTTTTCCCAGTTGAGAACAAGAGTTGACTTCTTCACAGCATTTTAGAACTCTGGATAGATTTGTCAAACAATGATCAAAGGAAATGCCATAGACGCTAAAGTCGTCCATAAATACTTCCATGATAGACTCAACAAAATCCGAGAAGATACTGGTCATGCAACGCTGGAAAGTGGCAGGTGCATTACACAAGCCAAATGGCATTCTGCGATAAGCGAAAGTACCATAGAGACAGGTGAAGGTGGTTTTCTCTTGGTCCTCAGGGTGGATAGGAATTTTGAAAAATCCTGAGTAACCATCTAAATAACAGAAATACTTGTGGCAAGCTAACCTCTCTAGCATTTGATCAATGAAAGGTAGAGGATAGTGATCTTTCCTAGTTGATTGATTCAACTTTCTGTAGTCAATACACATACGCCATCCCGTCACAATCCTTGTGGGGATGAGGTCATTCTTCTCATTTTTGACTACTGTTGTTCCTCCTTTCTTGGGAACAACTTGAACGGGGCTAACTCATTTAGAGTCAGAGATTGCATAGATTATGCCAGCATCTAGCAATTTCATAACTTCAGTTTTAACTACTTCCTGCATGTTGGGATTAAGACGGCGTTGACCTTGAACACAATGTTTTTGGCTTTCTTCTAAATTGATTATATGCATGCAGAAGTCTGGGCTTATGCCTGTTAAATCTTCTAGTTTGTAACCTATTGCCTTTCTATGCTTTTTCAAGACAGTCAATAGTGAGGTTAACTAATTTTGATCTAGGAGAGCACTCACTATGACTGGGCAATACTCAGATTCATCTAAAAAAGCATATTTTAGATTCGAGGGAAGAGGTTTCAGTTCAGGTTTATGTACTTTTGCCTTGGCAGGAGTATCAATTAAGCTTATGAACTCTTTTACTTCTTCAGGCGGTATCTCTTTTCCGGTCAGGTCCTTTTCCAGCTCACTGATCTCGAAATTGTCATTCTCAGAGATATCCTCCAACAACAAGATTGCTTCTAAAGGATCCTCGATTATTGATGGATACAAAGAGTCATCAACAATGGAGTCGACAATACCAATGAAACAACAAGAATCTTCTAGCATGGGGCTTTTCATTGCACTGTTCAAGTTATAGGTAACTTTATCATCACCTAATTCTAGTGTCAGTTTTCCATTCTTAACATCGATTACTGCTCCGGCAGTGTGTAAAAATGGCCTTCCTAAAATAATAGGAATTTGAGAATCTTCAGCCATATCTAGCACGATGAAATCGACGGGAATGAAAAACCTTCCTACTTTGACAGGCACATCTTCTAAAACTCCCATAGGTTGTTTTAAAGAACGGTCTGCCATTTGCAGAGTGATACTGGTGCATTTGAGAATTCCCATATTCAACTTTTCACATATGGAATAGGGCATGACACTTACACTGGCACCTAGATCGCATAGAGCTTTATCGATTGTGTAGGTGCCTATAGTGCAAGGTATAGAGAAACTACCGGGATCCTTTAACTTAGGAGGGGACTTATTTTTCAACAAAGCACTACACTCAGTTGTGAATGCTATGATTTCAAAATCATCTAAAGTCCTCTTCTTAGTTAAGATATCCTACATGAAATTTGTGTAAGAAGTGATCTGGGTGATTAACTCAGTGAATGAAACCGTTACTTGGAGGTTTTTGACTCCTTTCATGAATTTGCTAAACTGGGTTTCCTTATGATTTCTCCTCAAGCATTGGGGAAATGGAACTTGGATTTTGATGGGTTCCTTCACAGGTTCATCCTTCTTTTCTTTGTTTTCCGCTTCCTTAGCGGTGGATGGTTGGGAATCTTTTTGGCTCTCTACTGGTATTGGCTCAACTATTGTTTCTTTGGGTTGCTAAGGTTCCTTATAAGTGGTACCACTCCTAAAGGTGATAGCATTAGCGGTGTCCCTCGGTTGCTCACCATGAGGTGGGAGTTGGCCTTGTTTTCATTGGGTATTACAGGCAGCCAATTGGGCCATTTGAGTTTCAAGCATCTTGATGGCAGCATTTTGAGCTTGATCACTCTTTTGAAGTTGAGCAAACATTGAATCTTGTTTTTGAACAACTTGGAAATGCATGGATTCAATTTTGCTTAGGCTTGAGTCATTGGGTTGGCTTTGATTTTGGGGTGGTTGGTGTTGAGGTTGGTAAGGTTGATTGAAGTTAGGTTGAAATGAAGGTATCTGGTTTTGAAAACCAGGTGGATTATAGGGTTTTTGTTGATGTGGTATGAATGGTTGTTGAATCTAATGGTGGGGATTCTGAATGTTGGTGCTTTTGTAGGACAAAAGAGGATGGTTCTTTGTGTTCTCATTATAGAAGTTTGAGAAAGCATTGCCTTGCCTGTACGCTTGGTAGGCAATGACTTGCTCTAGCGAACTCCTACATTCTTGAAAATTGTGTCCTCCAACCCCACATGTCTCACATACCACTACGTGGTTAATGACGTTAACATGTTGCTTGGATTGGGAAGAGCTTCCTACTTGTTGCTGCAGAAGGGCTAATTGGGCTTCTAGGAATGCTACTTTACTTGAATCTTCCTGCTTGGTTTTGAGCGGCATAGCACGTGAGTTGCTATACTGAGATTGGTGAATTGCCATTGACTCGATAGTTGCACTAGCTATTTCTACATCGATCTGATCGAAACGACCATTGTTAGCGGAGTCGAGGATACGACGCGATTCGCCACAACAACTGTTGTATAAGGTGATAGCTAAGAACCATGAATAAAGGCCATGATGAGGGCATTCTCTTTGTAATTCTTTGTACCTTTCCCATGCCTCATAAAGGCTTTTATCGCCTCTCTGACGGAATCCAGTGATTTGACTCCGTAAGAGTGCGGTTCGTTCTGGTGGGAAGTACTTTTGATAGAAAGCAAGAGCTAGACCATCCCAGTCGGCTATTCCTAAGGCAACTCGGTCAAGACTATTGATCCAAAGTTTAGCCTTTCCTGTTAAAGAGAAGGGAAAGAGCATTTCTGTAATCTGCTCTTGGGATACTCTAGTTTGTCTAATTGTGGAGCAATAGTCACATAAGTTTTGAATATGAAGGTTGGGATCTTCTGTGGCATTGCCACCAAATTGACTTCTTTCTATTAAACTGATGAAGGCAGGTTTGATTTCAAACTTTTGGGCTGTGATTTGGGGTGTAACAATACCTCTTGGAAGTGTAACTGCAGTTGGTTTAGAATGGTCTGAAAGTCGAACCATTTTCTTTTGTGAAGATGAAGATGGAGTGTTGTTTGATGGTTAATTGGTTTTTGAGAATGGAGATAAGAATGGATCTTCTTCTCCTTCAAGATTAGATAAAATATCCGAGTAATTCTCACGAATACGGTCTAAACTTGAAGTATCAGAAGCTTTTGAGATTTCGTTGAATAGCTTTCTTCTCCTACGTAGAGTCCTTTCTAGATCGGGGTCTAAAGAGATAGGGGTCCCTAATCTAGAAGATCTGCGCATAAGATTGAAAAGCTAAGATGAAAATTCAAGAGAGGTCTGAAGGAAATTGGGTTCCTAAAGACTAGATAAAACTAATTGCAATAAAAATCACAAGAAAAAGGAAAACTAAACCGTGCTCCCCGGCAGCGGCGCCAAAATTTGATCGGGCATGTCGCAAGCCCTGGTCAAAGATAATTACCCAGACTAGGCTAATAACAAATTAATGTAATTAGGGAAGTAGGGGTCGATCCTCAGGGAGATGGTGTTTCCTATAGAATGTGAAATGTCTTGCAATTGGGTCTTATCTAACGAGTATCTGGGTTTTGAGGTTTTGATTTCTAAACTAATAAAAAGCATAAATGAAAACAAAATAAAAGCAAATCAAAACGAAAACAATAAAGCAAGTGATGAATTAACAATGATAAAAAGAATCTAGGGAAGTAGGTTCACACATGTAGGTTAACATATTGATGAAATTGGATTTAGAACATGCAAATAATTCATTGTGAGTTCGTAAGAATGATGTGTTCATTACAATCATAGATCAGATGGTCTAGCAGGCTTTTAGGCAATTTACTAGGTCTTAATCTACCATGTCATGCTTTGTCTATTCAATTCACGTATTTCTACCTTGGAAAAGAATTCCATTTTAGTCAATGATTTTGATCAGGAATCGTTAACTATTGTTATAGTCCAAACATGCATAGACACAATGTTTTAAAAGCACAATTCCTTTTATCCAATTATCATCTTTTAATCAAACTACATGGCTACCCTACACCCTAGAAAAACGACTACTCACTCATGGCGATGTTTATATCTAAGATGATGTTAATAATAAAAACTAAGATAGACATGTTTATTTGGTTTTGACAATATTTTAAGACTCTTTATATGGCGATAATAACGACGCTAAATTGACAATCTAGGGAAATGAAATGATTACAACGATATTGAAATTGAATCTAAAATAACATGTAAAGAAAATAACAATCAAATAAGAAACATAAAGACTTTAAACAAAAGGTGAAATAGGAATACCTAGATGGCGATCAACAACGATAATGATGAATTACAAACAACCATAATAGAAATTCCTTGCATAGAATAATCGATCCACGAATTACAATGCTTGAACCACACAAAGTAGATTACAAAGATGAAATTATTGTTGATCTAAGCCAAGGATTTGATGTAGAAAAGACAGAAATAAACTAAGAAACTAAGGAGGGAAAAGAAGAAGAAAATGAGAGAAAAGAGGCTAGGTGTCTCTTCTCCTAATATAGGGTTTCTAATCTAAAGAGAAGTGTAAGAAGAGAAGTATGAAGTATGGAGAGGTACATCTCATTGTGGTGGCTGAGGCATCCTTTTATAGCAGTAGGGTTTCGTGGCGAAGGGGTCATGCATTCATCACATAGGACAAAAAGGAGGAGTCGAAGCAAAAGCTCGGATCAGCAGAGATCCCCGATCGGGTAAGTTGTGATCTTGGTCAATTGACTTTCGTTTCATCTCCTTTGGCCTATGACTTGACTTCCATTATCCCCCTTGACCTCTTGAGTCGGGTTTGATGATAGGGTTTGATGTAAAATGTTGATTTCTTCGCCTAACTGATCGATCTTTTGACAACTGCGAAACCGTCTTTGCTTCTTCTCTCTTTTCAATCAGTGAACCTTCTTGAAATGCCTTTGACTTGGTCAAGCTTGCTTCTCTAATCGTCGGGTTCTAGGCAAATGCTCGGGAATATAGAAAAAGGGCGTAGAAACGTCACTTTCCTACAAAACAGGTTAGAACATAGTAATTCGCCTAGAAGACGATATTAGCTCATAAAGTGGCTTAACAAAGCACAAATGACATACAAAACCGAGCTAAATTGGGGGTTAAAATCATAAAATATTCACTTATTAATAAACAAGCAATTAACAATTACTAAATCTTAGTATGGCCACCTAGCTAATCTTATTAACTAGATGATTACAAAATCGGAAACCAACTCCTTGGTCCCTTGCCTCTTCATGGAATATGCTCCAAAAAGGCACCGTCTTTTGGAACACCGACTTCGAGAAACACCGTCTTCATAATAAATAATTACAAAAATACAAATGAATACATAACAAATTCCTATTATACATTTGATCTATAAAATGAAACTATTAATTATTACAAAACGGCGATACGAGATCGCAATAAATGACAACCGAATCAGTATTCCCTTACATTATGGGTAATACCGATTAAAAATAATCAACGTCATACTAGGTACAACTTGCATTAAAATAAAGAAATGACATTCATTCATTCAACATAAAAAAACATAAATACAATGCTATAAAATGCATGCCAAAATCGCCCTTAACACTTGTCATGCTCATTATTCTAGCTCGATTTTATGAATATTATCGATATTTAACCATTAAAAAATCAATAATCAACACTTAAATCGTATTTAAGCTCAAACTAATTATATAATCTGATTTAGAACTCAAAAAGTAGTCCCCACTAATTTTGTTTGTGTTTAATTAGTTTGATTTGATCGTATTTGCTAAATATAAAAGCTTAATCATAACATTTATGAAATAAACCCAAATAAAATTTAAACATCATAAAAATTTGAAACCAAAAATTTTGTACATTCTGGAACATTTTTAGAAATTCCAAAATAAAAAATACTGCCCAAAAAGTTTTAAATTAATTTAATGAACAAATAACTTTGTATTTAACGGGTTTATCAAATAAAAACCATTAAATATAGTAAAACAGTGAAACAAATTATGAAATTTCACCAACATGATATAAATCATAATTTAAAATGTACCAAAAGCTTTCATGACCAGGAAAGGACGTTTCAATTTTGTGAACCTTATAATCTTATATTATCGACTTTTATCTCATAAAAACCAATAAACATGCAATACTTAATTAAAAATCACTAAATAGTACATACAGTATGTAAGACATGCATGTGAGACTATATTAAAATTTCATGGCCAGAATCAACATGCAATTATTTTTAGTTAACTCTTAACATAATATTTGCATGTTAACTCGGTATAAAAGGCATAAATCATAATAAATAAAAAATAAATCCGTAAAATTACCAAATTTGACCACAAACATTTTTAAGTCAATAGGTATGCATGCACCTAAAATGTCCGGCCAAATCTAATTTAAATTTTAATATTTGATTTTATTGGTTGTCTTATAACTTTAATAAAAATGCCCAAAATGAACATGCATGCTACAAGTTAGCTATGATACCACATGAAAGTTTATAGACCCTAATAAGACTCCTCCAATTAGTTACTAATTAACTTGTTAATTTAGTATTTAATGATCTATGTAACATGCATGCAAATATAAAGGCATAAATAAACATAAGATGAAATTTTCTTATATTGAGAAATTTCGGTATTAATGGGCACAATAAGAAACTCCTTTTCTTATTGATCTTGAGCTAAAACCAAGAGGATGAACTCCTTTGAATGAACTATCAATGTAGAAAGTCTCCTTCCAACATGCACACAAGACTAAACCCAAACTTTCACTATGATTTTAGACTAGAAAATATAGTGACAAGTAGTAACTAATATTGGATTTATTACTACTCTAGTAATATAAGAATATTAGTTAATTAGAGAGTTTTAGAAGGAAGTTGGATAAAATAGCAAAAACAAGTGAAAAATGAGCAAATGAAATGAACAATCAAAGTGCCCATTTATAGGCATTTTGGCCGGTCATGGTGCTCATTTTTTAGCCATTATTTTGCTTATTTTTAATCCCATGCAAAGTGGTAGAGTGTAGGACATAAAATGATCATGTTCATGTCATAATCAATATGTTGTAGTGTGATACAACAAATGAACAATCATCATTGTGTATCACCACATGGATCCGGCCTCCAATAGGTAAAATGGTCCATTTTGATTTTTGATATTTGTGCCACAAATACTTATAATCATATGATTATTTATCTAGTATAATTAAGTGTTAATTTGATCATATAACAATTAAATGATTCAAATTAATAAATATAATTTATATATTTATATATATATATAATGGGTCCCATAATATCTAGTATAATTAAGTAATATATTACCATTATATTTATATATAATGGGTCCCATAATGTCTAGTTAATTTATTTTACAACTCCTTGTAAATATAATTAACTAATTACCTCTACCTCAAAATATATGCACAATCTCAACTAATTTAGTGAATTAACGATTAATTACTAAATTAAATCTTATTTAATCGTATTAAAATACGACATAAAATTTATTCATTCAGTTATCGTATAATTGACTAATAAACTTAACCTGAATGAGTTCCTAACTCAATTTACAATAAATAACACTCGTAACCAAACATATATCAAATAAATAAGTAAAGGAGTAATTAAACTGTATTGTATACAAATAATCAGTTTACTGTTTGGGTCTCATCCTTTAGGTGTGACAGAAAGGGAAAGGGGTCAGTTGATCACCGATGTAATACGACAATAACGTCTAACTCCAGTCAGCTGATCGTTATTGATTTACGTTAATCAACTGACGTGGAGTATCAATATACTAGTCATCCCACGAATATTCCAAAATGAGATTTATTATATAATTGAACTATTGTGGAGGGCACTTACTCCAACACTTATGACGCTAATATGCGATGTTATCATTAGAATTGGCATGAAACTTATATATGTATGATAACGTCTGTTCAGATGCTCTATTTATGTTTTTTTTTTAATGTGATACGGCTGGGATAACGCCAAGTTACTTCTCACTAACTGTGGCATTCATGTTTCATGAATGAACATGTTACAGTCGGTGTTGCATAGAGTTTTGACAACTGAGCTAGTGAACGTTGTACTTACAGCAATTCACCCTTAGCGTTGTAGTCTAGCGTAGTCTTATTTATCTTATTTGCGTTTTTATCAAGGGATCGAGATCCCTTGTATCCATTTAAGTTACAGGTTGTATAAATGATTTAGTAAACACAGTTTTGGTTTTATAATAAAGTGACATTCGCAGTTTTGCATTTAAAGTTTTTAAAATCTCGTATTTTCCGCTGCAAATCTATGTGTTTACCTGATTGGGAAATCGCGGGGTGTCATTCCCTAGGGACGAATATTTAGGCTCTAAGACGGTTTAATAAACTGTAGTTTAGTTCTAGCTAGAAGCAATTGGTGACTAGTGAAAACTAAAGCTAAGCAAGAAAACAAGAAGTTTAAAACAACAATTGGAAAGACCAAGGTATTAGGGTTCACTAGTGTAGGTTAAAGTCGATTATGGTCAACGCTAAGGTTGGTCTAATGGTGAGACAAGGTGGGTCTCCACCTCTTGGTATAAGACGGTCTCTAGGTAGCCTTTACCTCTCAGTGTAAGACATTCTCTAGCCTAAGTTTGGTCGGTATCTCGCCCTAACATCCCCAGGCATTCAATGAACACACACAATATCTCAACACGAGTTCAAGCTCTCGCTTTAAACAAGAAAATAAATATAGAAAATAACTCAAATTATCCATTCAAGCATTTTATCAAACATATGGTGTGCACGAAACAAAGATACTAACCAAAAGACACAATCTTTATGCGAAATACCACAATCAAACCATGGAACCTACACAAGCTCCCTCATTACCTTAGTAATACAGTACTCACACATGTTAATGAAAATAAACATTAAAGATAAAGACTTTGACATGAAGCAAATGGAAGAATACATGTTCATAAATATAAACTATATAAGAAAGCATAATGAGGTAATTAAATGACATGTAAATGAAATTAAGAAGAGGATTATACCAAACATGTATGAAAGTTGCAAACTTGGATTAATAAGTAGAAGAAGAGTCTCCTTAAGTCTTCAAATTACAACCCAAATCTCCAATGTAAACTTGTAGAAAGACTAGATCTATCAATAATTAAGTAGAAATGTAAAGTACTTAGCATTAATTAAGGGAAGATTAAAGTGTTAATCAGGAAATATTACTATAATACTAGGGTTCTCTATCTAGGCTAGTGTGTATCACATGGGTTAAGGATGGGGTTTCTATAGTATCCACTTAGATTAGGTCACAAAAGAGAAGAACAAAGATGAAATGCAAGCAAGGGTCCCTGCAGGCGAATTAGCTGCCGCCCAGCGGACCGGAAACAAGACAAAGCCCTCTTTTTTTTATAAAATTTAAATTTGGCATTGGGGGTGGATCCCTGCCGGCACCGGTCCAGTTTTTCTTTTTTTCTTGTTGCCTTTGTGTGAGGAATGGGTGGTGCTCGGCCGGTTGGTCGGTCGCTGGTTGTCTTGCCGGCTCGTAGCCCATTCCTTCTCTTTTCTTCTCTTCTATCCTCCATTCTTTTCATTATGCGGCGAAGTCTTGCTCCTTATTCCTCTCGCCTCTTCCTTCTCTTATTCCCTACAAAATGAGACGGGAATTTATAGTACGAGAATAATGGAATAAAGGGGTAAAATGCAAGCAAATCGACGCTAAAACCATGTCGAATTGAGTCAAAATGCATGAGAATAAAGAGAGAAAGCGGTCTAAATTACTCTTATATAACTTGTGCCCTAAAGAATCACAAATGGTTCTAGTTAACATAATTTAGAAATATTCAATTGGTAGGTCTAAATTGTACCTATGGTATCCAATTGACTGTCATTTCGATGAAAATTATGCAGGTTGTTCACTTAATAGAAAAATTACATCTGGCATTGCTTCGTTTATTAGACCAAGCATAATATCATGGGGGTCAAAAAAACAAAATTCAGTTTTCTTATCTCCTGCGGAAGCTGACTATATTGTTTTTGCTTTGTAAGTTCTCAATTACTTTGGCTTTAGCAACAATTATCTGATTTTGGTGTGAACGTTGGTTGTGTTCCATCTTAATGTAATAAGACCAGCGCTATTATTATTTCCAAAAATCCCGCGCAACACTTACGAACAAAACACATAAGACTTGAATTTTGTAGTACGGAAAAACAGGGGCTGACATTCACACAAAGGCATTAGCTAGAGAACGTTTTGAGATATTGCGGTTGGAAATGTTGGAGCCAGTGTCCTCCACAGTTAGTGCAATAACATAAATAAATCTCTATAGGTTCACAGGGTATACTTTGTATTGTAATCAGTTGATTAACGTTTATCGATAACGGTTGGCTTGCTAGATAAGTTTGACGTTATTGTCATACAGATGGCGGTGATCAACTTGTCCCTAAAAGTCACACCTAAAGGATGTGATTGAGAGATGTGATTATTTGAGAAAATAATCATATTGATGCCTTATTAAATGACTAAAAGTTTAGTCGGTGTTTTTGACTAAAAGGTTAGTCAATGTGATGATGATATAATTATTTAATAACGATTAAATAATATTAGCTAAGACGAATTAACTGTAATTCGTAATTAAATATAAAATGTTATATTTAGTTGTAGTATATAATGTGAGCTTAAACGAATTAAAATGTTAATTCGTAATTAAACATAAACTGTTATATTTAATTAGCAGGATTATAAATATACCGATATTTATAATTGAAGTATATATTATACGATTGTCATAATAATTGTTATGTTAATATATCTACTACAAAATGTTGTAATGGACCTTATTAATGTATGACAACATATTAGACAAATATAATATGTATAACATTATATTAAATGGAAGCTAATATAACCGAAAAAGAGTCCAAATACACTTTGGAATTTCGGTCAAATAGGGTAACAAAATAAGAGAAAAATAATCCCTTATTTCTCTATTTGGTGCCGTGAGAATTGGAGGATATGGGTAGAGTTTTACTCATGCTAACTCTCTAATTAATTCATTCATCATAATTCACAACACACAAAAAGATACAGAGTCTTTTTCTCTCTAAATTTTCTAGCAAATACAAGGGCATATCTCGATCAATCTTGGGTGAGACGATTAGGAGGATATCTGTTTTGATATCTGTTCTTAGGCCGTATTTACGAGGACTAAAGGTTATTCCTATTCCCTTTGTTTATTATGCAATTTCGTTTATGACCTGACCTGTTAATCATATTGATAAGCGAAATTTATGTCGTTCTGAGTCCGCTATCAAACAATATTTATAAGTCAAAACTAAAACTAACTAGGGCAGCTAGTGATAAGTCCGGGTCGATCACAGGGAGGCGGTCGATCTAATCAAATCTAGGGTCAAGTTCAGTTCTGCCAAGTAACAGGTTTTAATAGTTGAGAGGTTGAGAAAGAGGGATAACAAACAAAAGCAATAATCGAAATGCAATAAAAAGGGTACGAAAATCAGATGAAGGAAAAACTAGGGCAGAAACGGGATCACTATGTATCAACGGGATAGGTCAGCCAAGGTCTAAACAGCCTAAAGGGTCAGAAAGTTGCTTGTTCGGCCTCCTAACCACCCCTAGCGATTCTGATAACTGGTTCGGTCTCACAGAAATCACTATCCTATATGTCTACCGATCGGTATAAGGCTATGCCGATTGGTGTCAGGTCTATTTTCCCAATCACTTGGTCAGTCTCAGGGGAAATACACTAAACAAATGATAACCTAACGTCCTAGGTCAGTCAAACGACAATTAAATCAAACATAGGTTCAGATGCATAAACGGTTTAATTGGAACCCCCAAATCCCGGATCCACAATAGTTCACCCTAGCCCTAGCATGCAGATTAGCTACTCATGGGTGAAATAGATCTAAGCACATGAACTACTGTATTAGCATAAGGCATCATAGCAAAGCGATGTGGAAACAATAAACGAACGAAAAACCTAAATGCGAAAATGACAGAAAACAAAATAAAACTGAATCAGAACCTGAATTAGGGCAAAAACAAGGAAAACGCCGATCGGCCTCAAGCTATGCCGATCGGTATAGTGTTGTAAATGAACGAAAACTTAAAACTAATCGACTAAAATGTAAAACAATAATCTCGCGTCCTAGTGGCTTGGGCTTCGATAAGCTCGAGTCCCTTCCCCAACAAAGCGTGCCCCGTGGATTAGAGAGGTAGTTGGACCATCCATCTAGGCTCCCACCGATTGGTGGATGGGTCTTGACGATAGGTGTGGGCTTGAATTGTCCTGTATAGGTCTTCATTTGATAGTTCAAGGTAGATGTGGGCTCCCAACGATAGGTGGGCTTGTATGAAGTGTCCACAAGGCTTAGGAAGAAGTGGAAAGGGCCCCCAGGATGTCTCTGCCGATCGGTCGTAGGAATTGCCGATCGGTGGTAGGCCATTTGGCCCTTGGTCGATCGGCTGGAGTCATTGCCGATCGGAGGCACTGTTAAATTCCTGCACCGCGCACTGAACTTAAAACGTCCGCCATTTCTTCGTTACTTGGCGGATTTTGGCGTTCTTGGTCTCATTCCGAAGCTAAGAAAGAGATCTATCTTATCCACTTTGAATCGCCTCAATCACATATCTAGAACTCAATCTATTTCCCTTCAAACTATCCAAAATGCATCCAAAAGCACCCCGAGAAGTCCTAAACCTGCAATTGAGGAACAAAACATACCAAACTAGCATAGGCGAGGGATATGACATGAAATCGGCTCAAATGAGCAATAAGTAAAACTGAAATGGGGGCGAATAAGTGTGTAAATGTGCATATAAAATATGCACATCAAACTCCCCCAAACCAAACCTTTACTTGTCCTCAAGTAAACATAAACCAAAGCACACTTAATGACCACGGTAAGAGATAACGACTCTGGACACTCATGCTTTCTGTTCATCCAAACTATGGCTTTCACAAATAGATAAGAACAAGTGCACAAGAGTCGACCTTCAAAACAGGTCTTATACATGCCTAAATTTCAATGTTCTTCATGAATAACGCAAGACCTTGCAAACGAGCTCAAAAGTAGAGACTCAACAAGCACACTCAATAACATGATCCAAGTTCGTAAATAATACTCGTAGTACTAAAAGTTCTCAAGGTATGCTGGGCACAAGGTTGTAATGGGGCTATGTTCAATAGGTGAAAGATGGGTGCGTGCTAACGCGTATGGGAGTGTGGGGCTCAAAAAACTGGTGGTTGCGCTACCACTAATGAAAAGACCCAGACGACCATAACATTAACCAATACCGATCATAGGCAAAAATTCGAATCTCTTGACATTATCATAACTTCGGTAATTGCACTTCACACAATAGGAATTCACATTCATGTATTGATAGCACCATTTTGGAACTGCTACCTTCACAATAGATCTCAGTATTTCACTTTATTGTTTGGAAACTCAACTTTCGATCACTATTCTTGCTGTATAACTTGCTGTGGAGCTGAATTATTCTCCATATATTCAAATAACAATGAAACAGGCCAAAAACAGGGGGATGCCGATCGGTATACTACCTTCACCGATCGGTGCACTAGGCCACACCGATAGGTATCAGCTCAAAAACTTCAAAAATCAGGCCCTTTTCTTCATTTGACACGTTTTCGTGACATAACTCTCCTATACGCAACCATTACAGTCTGGGTAGGATGTTTTTACGATGTAGTTCATAATTTGTAAGGTTGTAACCAAGGTAGTCAATATAGTCTTGTGAAACGTGGTCAATAAAGAGTGGATCCTACATCTAAAGGGACGAATCAAGGCAATTTGGCTTAGTGGAGTTCAAATTTAAGTGAATGCCCGGTCCGCGGACCTAGGGTGCATACCTTCGGAAACTACAACGAGTCAATATTCACACTTATGAATCAAGCACGAGCATACAGGTTAAGAATTACAGTACGTCATTGAGAAGCATTTCGATACAAAGTAGATTCACATCAAACAAGTCAATTTAGACATGTTAGACTCGTTAATCCAATCTAATCTCAATATGTCATATCATATAAGTTAGGCCACAGTTGAGATGAATTAAGCTAAGTGTATATATCTTCATCGTCGTTTTGCACATCTCAAACCAATACACACACATAAACAGTTCTAAAAATTTTATTTTCACGTATGATCATGCAACTGCTTATAGTACATATGAATGAAGCACATATGAAGCACACAATCAAAACCCTCCCCCAAACCAAACTCGTCATTGTCCTCAATTGACGAAAATCGGTGCAAAGGTGGTTAAAGGAGAATGGGGAATGCAGGTGAGAGTGAAAGTGGAGAGGGTAGACTTACAGAATGAGTGAGAGTTCCCCCAAACCGGTTCAAAGCGAGGCGGTGAATGGTGAACAGGTCCTCACCATCCCGAGCTATCATCAGCTAGACGGCTCCGTCATTACCTGTAGCATTACAAAACAGGAGGAAAAATGTCTCTCTCGCTCTCATCTCACAAATGTCTTAAAATGTCTCAAAACGAAAGCAAAAATTGTCTAACTATTACAACTGAAATAAGTTTGTTCCAAAAACGAAAAGCAAATAACAACGGGTTGCCTCCCGGAAGCGCTGGTTTCAGTTAGGTCCCGCACGACCTTGTTTAGCTTCGGATCAAGTGTAGGGAATGTCATCAGCACAGGCCTCTCTTGGCCTCCAAACAGCACGAGCATCCAAAGGAGGATGGTTGGGCCATAGTACACTCGGCAGACCAGCAAGTGGTGAATCTCCGTGCCCGGTTGATCTCGGATGGCCTCGCCAATCACGTGAGTCATAAATTCCTGCATCCAAAGGTTGAAAAGTCTCCAAGGTGTCTCCAAAGATGTGAGACGGAGATATAACATTAACAGAACAGGCGAACTCATAGCATCAACACTAGAAGGAGACAGGGGAAGGTCAGAACTAACAATCTGGGGCAGGGGATGATCATGGAGCTCTGTGGGGGGTGGATGCCGATCGGCAAGGGTATGAGGCCGATCGGTGGGTACTGCAGACTGACAGGTGAGATCTCCAAACTGGTAGGTGGGGTCCTTTAATGGCCGGTTCTGGTCTCTAATGATCGAATTGGTCTTTACAACTAAGGGAGAGCGAAGTGTATCATAAGGTTTAAACACTAGAAGTTCACCCCCCACCTTAAAAGTCAAGGTCCTCTTAGCAACATCAATTATAGCACCTGTAGTGTGTAGAAAAGGTCTCCCTAAGATGATAGGGATGTCGGCATTTTCAGGTATGTCTAACACTACGAAATCGACCGGTATGTAAAACCCACCCATCTTAACCGGGACATCCTCAAGTAAACCCAAAGGTCGTGAAGTGGTCCTATCCGCCATTTGGACTGTCATATTCGAGCTCTTGAATTGGGTCAAGCCCATCTTCATAGCTAAGGATAAGGGTAGGACACTAACACTAGCTCCTAGGTCACATAAGGCATTATCTATATTAAGGGCGCCTATGGTACATGGGATGCTGAAACTACCGGGGTCACCTAGTTTAGGTGGAGAGTCACTTTGTCGAGGTGCACTACACCTTTCTGTAAAAGCGACGGTCTCAACCTTGGGGAGGGTCTTTTTCCGGGTTAAGATGTCTTTTAGGAATTTAGTATAAGAGGGTACTTGCAAAACTAAATCTAGAAATGGAATAGTGATGTCAAGTTTAGTAAGTACCTCTTTGAACTTACCGAATTGTTCCTCGTAGGGGGGTTTCTTCTTAAGACGACCAGGGAAGGGAAGTTTAATCTTCGTCCCAGCTTCTTCTGACTGCTTCCCCTTGCCCAAACCAGCTTCATCATCATTCCCAGAAGCTTTGAAAAGTTCAGACCGATCGGTATAGGGTATGGGTCGATCGGTGGGAGTGATATTCTGGCCATTTTCTTCGTTTTTCTGCTTCTCAGACCTCTCAGCATTCTTCTCAGAACTTACTGCTCTGTCCTCAGCCTCATAGGTGGTCCCACTCCTCAAAGTTATGGCATTCACATGGTGGACATGATCGGTGGTTTTGCTAGGCTGAGATGGGAGGTGGCCTTGCTGCCTTTGAGCTTGTGAGGCAGCTAGTTGAGCTATCTGAATCTCCAAGTTCTTAATAGCCCCCGCCTTTTCTTGGTCCATTTTAGCCACTTGAGCAATGAGGTGCTCCTGGCTTTTCTGCATTCCCATCAGCATCATCCTCAAATCGTTCATGTCTGTGAATGTAGGAGGCTTGAAGGGTTGAGGTCTGTTTTGTTGCTGGTATGGAACTTGACTGATCGGTTGAGATGGTTGGCCGATCGGTGGATGCTGGTACTGAGGGTTTGGCCTGTTGTACTGCTGGTTGAAGTTCTGCTGCTGATAGTTCTGATAAGCAGCAACCTGTTCTACTACCCCTGGGTACCCAAAATTGTCCATAGTGTATTGTTGTTGGAGGGCACCGATCGGTGAGGGTATAGGGCCGATCGGTGGAGCAATCGTCGGGGCTGTGTTGACCTTCAAACTGGCCAACTGGGCTTTAAGATCCTCGATCTGCGAGGTCATGCTCTGCTGGAAATAAGAATCATCCCCTATAGCACCAACTGTGGTACTTGACTGGCCATACCGGATACTATGGCTGGCCATAGTTTCAATGATGTAACGGGCCTCAGCAACCTCCACAGAAGAAAACATCCCATTAGCTGCTGAATCCAAGGTCCTCCTCGAGTCCGCTGTTAAGGCATTGTAGAATGTCATCGCCATGAACCCTTCACCAAACCCGTGATGTGGGCACTATTTTTCCAAACCCTTAAACCTCTCCCATGCGTCGTATAAGCTCTCATTTAACCGCTGCCTAAACCCGCTGATTTGCATCCTTAGGTTGGCTGTCCTCTCCGGAGGGAAGAATTTCCTTTAGAATGCTAGGACAAGGGTGGCCCAAGTGTTTGATGTGGCTGCTGGCACAGTTTCCAGCCAGAATGATGCCTTGTCCCTCGGTGAATGTGCAAACATCATCCTTCTCAGCAGATCTTGTGTCACCCCTTCGTGGGTGATCAATTGGCAAAGGTCACAAAATCGGTTGATGTGGCGCGCCGGGTCTTCGGATAGCGTACCACCAAATTGTTCTTTGTGGATGAGGTTGTAGAAGGATGGGTCAATTTTAAAGTTGGTTGCTGTGAGGTTAGGGCTGAGAGTCCCTGTGGGCACCTGTGCAGCAGTAGGAATCCCTTCATCACTAAGTTTAGGCATTGTGGTTCTTGGTGATGTTGGTGGGGTTGATGTAGGTGATATTGTAGGTGATGGTGAAGATGTAGGTGTTATTGTGGCTGTATGTGTGCTTTCGTTGTCAGCCAGCCTTCGATTTCTACGCAGTAATCTTTCTGGTTCAGGATCGAAGTTCAGCAGGGCAGCAGAATTTCTCCTGCTCATACAAACTTGCAGAAAACAGTCAGAAAATAGACAGACCGATCGGTGGGGGTATGTACCGATCGGTATAAGGGCAGAATTTCACAGAAGTCACTTCGAACAGAAAAGAAACACCAAATTAATCAGAAAATCGCCTCCCCGGAAACGGCGCCATTTTGATAAGTGAGATTTATGTCGTTCTGAGTCCGCTATCAAACAATATTTATAAGTCCAAACTAAAACTAACTAGGGCAGCTAGTGATAAGTCTGGGTCGATCACAGGGAGGCGGTCGATCTAATCAAATCTAGGGTCAAGTTCAGTTCTGCCAAGTAACAGGTTTTAATAGTTGAGAGGTTGAGAAAGAGGGATAACAAACAAAAGCAATAATCGAAATGCAATAAAAAAGGTACGAAAATCAGATGAAGGAAAAACTAGGGCAGAAACGGGATCACTATGTATCAACGGGATAGGTCAGCCAAGGTCTAAACAGCCTAAAGGGTCAGAAAGGTGCTTGTTCGGCCTCCTAACCACCCCTAGCGATTCTGATAACTGGTTCGGTCTCACAGAAATCACTATCCTATATGTCTACCGATCGGTATAAGGCTATGCCGATTGGTGTCAGGTCTATTTTCCCAATCACTTGGTCAGTCTCAGGGGAAATACACTAAACAAATGATAACCTAGCGTCCTAGGTCAGTCAAACGACAATTAAATCAAACATAGGTTCAGATGCATAAACGGTTTAATTGGAACCCCCAAATCCCGGATCCACAATAGTTCACCCTAGCCCTAGCATGCAGATTAGCTACTCATGGGTGAAATAGATCTAAGCACATGAACTACTGTATTAGCATAAGGCATCATAGCAAAGCGATGTGGAAACAATAAACGAACGAAATAACTAAATGCGAAAATGACAGAAAACAAAATAAAACTGAATCAGAACCTGAATTAGGGCAAAAACAAGGAAAACGCCGATCGGCCTCAAGCTATGCCGATCGGTATAGTGTTGTAAATGAACGAAAACTTAAAACTAATCGACTAAAATGTAAAACAATAATCTCGCGTCCTAGTGGCTTGGGCTTCGATAAGCTCGAGTCCCTTCCCCAACAAAGCGTGCCCCGTGGATTAGAGAGGTAGTTGGACCATCCATCTAGGCTCCCACCGATTGGTGGATGGGTCTTGACGATAGGTGTGGGCTTGAATTGTCCTGTATAGGTCTTCATTTGATAGTTCAAGGTAGATGTGGGCTCCCAACGATAGGTGGGCTTGTATGAAGTGTCCACAAGGCTTAGGAAGAAGTGGAAAGGGCCCCCAGGATGTCTCTGCCGATCGGTCGTAGGAATTGCCGATCGGTGGTAGGCCATTTGGCCCTTGGTCGATCGGCTGGAGTCATTGCCGATCGGAGGCACTGTTAAATTCCTGCACCGCGCACTGAACTTAAAACGTCCGCCATTTCTTCGTTACTTGGCGGATTTTGGCGTTCTTGGTCTCATTCCGAAGCTAAGAAAGAGATCTATCTTATCCATTTTGAATCGCCTCAATCACATATCTACAACTCAATCTATTTCCCTTCAAACTATCCAAAATGCATCAAAAAGCACCCCGAGAAGTCCTAAACCTGCAATTGAGGAACAAAACATACCAAACTAGCATAGGCGAGGGATATGACATGAAATCGGCTCAAATGAGCAATAAGTAAAACTGAAATGGGGGCGAATAAGTGTGTAAATGTGCATATAAAATATGCACATCACATATAAATCGTAATTTCATTATAATCCTGTAAGATTAAAGGGATGTATACGGATATATTCCCACAAGTGGTATCAGAGCTTTAGGGCTATGAAATTATTTTATGTGATTTTCATAAATATTTAATTGTATGATTATTGAAAGAAAAAAAAATCCAGAATTTTTTTTAAAAAATAAAACTCACGGTTTTATAGTTTTGTGCCGTGATGAATTTTTTTTTTGGTTCCATTATAGATTCATTCATATTATTGTTTTAATCTGTTAAACATGATAATATATGAATTTGTTGATATTTTAATTTAATAAGGATTAAATTGGAATGTAAATGGAATTGTATTGGATGTTAATGAACATCAATTTTTGTGCTATGTATTTTCGGTATAAATTGTTTTAGATGTTCATATTAAAAGGTTAATTTGAATCATCTATTTGTATCAATGTTTAATAACGATTAGATATTGTTTGTTTTGTACCGATCTAGTTAATATAAGCTTCATCGAATTAAAACGGTTTAATTTGATTAAATTTTTTTGCTGCCCGTGTTACTGTTCACAGTTATAAAAAAAATAAAAAAAATCTGTTTTTTCTTAAAAATGGCAGCAACAGTTTTTTTTGTGTATTGGATTTTCGGTTTATGTTATAAACCGAGAGAAAAGAAAGAAAAAAAAATTTTGGGACTGGTACTGTTCGGTACAGTTCACGTATAAAGATAATGCTTGTTTGTTTTTTCGGTTTTTTGTGTATTAAAATTTTTGTTTGTTTTTTTTTTTGGGCATTATAAAGATAATGCTTGTTTGTTTGTTATTGTGAAAAGGTTCACAATAATGATACCCGATTATTTTAAAAAGGTTTAAAATAAAATGGATTATGGAAGATTAAAATTGTTGTGGGCAATTAAGGAATTGTCACATAATTTTGATCGTATATAATGGTGGTTTGGATAATTAATCAACATAATTAATGAATTATGTCTTGTAGAATTAATTTATATAGTTGATGCATTTTATTTTTGTCGAATGAATGAATGAATGAATGGTTTTATTTACGTATTTTTGCAATTGGTTGAAAAATGTAATACCTAGTGTGGCCTTAGTTAATCATGTTTTCGTAATGATGGAAACATGGTTTGGATGTATTTATGAGATCTCGAATCTCCTTTTATTTCTTTTAATTATGTTTTTGGAATTAGAATGTAAATAGGTTTATTTTGTAATTTTGAAAATGTAATTAAAGAAGACTAAAGATGGAGATCGGATGCTCACTCCCGCTACTTGGACCGAGATGAGACAAAGTCAAGCTTCTCGGGGCCATTAGGATGGATTCCAAACTTGTATTTACTGTTCATTTTGGTAGATAGGCCACACTAGGACCATTGTAATAGTTTACGTATTTTTCATTCTTTTGCTTTTCATTCACATGTTAAATTATTGCATCATATTCCGCCTAAACCAAACCACCTAAATTGCATGAAAAATGATTCATATAGTTTGAATTTTCATCATAGACATACAGATGTCACTCGTTCATAGGGCCATCACCTTAGTCTAAATCATTCACGAAATGCTAGAAATTTGTTCACTTAAAATGAATTAAATTTAAGATGATGGGATCTTCCTCTAAAATGAAAATTGAGATTAGTCTTTATAGGAAAAACTACTATGAACCCCTTCTTCGTCGGAAGTCATAATATGACCCCTTCTACGTTGGGTAAGTAGTGAGTGTTGACCTATTTTATCTCAACATTATAGTACGAGTAATATCTCGTGATTATGATGGACTAAAAGATAGAATTTACAGAAATTTATCGACCGAGAATTCTAAAGGTAGAATTAGCCAAGAGGTTGGCTTATCAATTTACAGAAATTGAGTCTTGGGATCATTTATATAATTCTTGAGGGAGGTCAATTGTATAAATGCATGAGTCATCGCATTAAACAGTTTTTGCATTAAGACTTAATTTTAAAACGATGAAACTTATCATATTCATTTTCTTTTTCCACAGTTTTCGAATTCGTTATATACAGATATAACTGTTAAATAACAATATGGCTGGCCATACTGATGACCCAATGCCAAGTGCCACGCTCGAACGTGAATCCTGGCTTAAGATGTTCATGGACACTATGAATCAGTCAACGCGACTGAAGAATATCGGGTCCAACTTTGCGGACTGGGAGGCGGCATTACGGAATGCTGCCATTGCTGACGGTGCAGCAGTAGCTCACCCAAGGGGCCTTGATGATCAAGCCACAAACAAGGCAAGCCTGACCCCAAGGACCCCTCAGATGGAAGCTAGAGTTACAAGGTCCAAACAACAAGCTATGACAAGCCAAGACCAAGACATGCCAAGCTACAACAGTGAGGGAGACAGTCCAAGGCTTAACAACCCATGCCCAGTCCCAATACAACCCACATTACCCACACAAGACAGACACAAAACCCTTCAGGCTCAGGCAGACCAATTCACAAACCCTGTATCTAGGAGGTACACCAGGGCATCCCAACCACCCCCACCATGGCCTACCATCAAGACAACCCATTAAGCTACAAGTTTGCCCAGGACAAACCCTTTTGAAGTCTAGTAAAAACTCATGAAACAGACACCCCAAGTTAGAGTCCAGCAAACAACTAAAACAGAGAAGGTACATGTCAGATTGTGGTTTCCTTTTGTTTAAGTCAACTTGTCATCGTCCAAGGCAGGTCTTATCTAAGTTATAATAAGAGTAGAGAGTCCCAAGGAGCAGCAACACATCCAGGCAAGGCTGCAAGGCAACAAGAGCAACAGATTTCCATTTCAGGAAAAATCCAAAACTGCTTTATTTTGCTTTTGTTCAGTCTGTTTTCTTTTGTGTCTTGTGACTGTTCTTTATAGTTGTTGAGCTCGTCCTATTGTGAGGCTCTTAATTTGTGTCAGTAGAAGTAGTTTAGATCCTAAGCTAGCCCTTGGATGATCTATACATCCAATGGCTCACAAGATGTCAGCCTCTCTATATAAAGGGGTCTTGTATGTTGTTGTAAGCAGACTTTTATGACTGAATGAATTAAACTTTGAGAAATCACTCAATGTTATCAAACTTGTGCTAAGAGCTGTAGTTTGAAACAAGCCTGATACATCTCCAAGGTGTTTGATCAGTGCCTTGTATTGTGTATCAAGTTATATATGTGCTTTGCTGTGGTTAACTTACTTACTGTTGAGGTTAGTCTAGGGTGTTTGTGCTTTGCTGTAACACTTGAAAACTGTCTCTAAAACAAGTCTTTGAGTCCTTTTCTCTTGTGCCTTGCTGTAGAGGATTGTCATTAAGTCATATCCCTTGAGTCTTTCAATTAAACAACTCACCATCTTTAAAACAACATCCCTTTGTTACTTGATATTGTTCTCAGTTTGAGTCAAGCTAATCAAGTTTACTTAAAACTTGTGAACCTTAGTAGTTTACACTCCAAATTGGCTATCAGAGCTTTGGTTGAGAGTCTTAGTGAGTTCATTTTCCCTAACTACATTTAAAAACACAAAAATAGCCCAATGAGTGAAGAGAGACTAGCAGGAGTAGAAGCAATGATGGAGGATCTGGCTGGGATTGTAACCACCCTAACTAGAACCCTGGACCAGGTTATAGGCAACCATTTGCTTGGTGGAGGAAGAGGCAGAGGACGTGGAAGAGGCCAAGGAGGAGGCAGAGGAAGGCCACCTGATGATGAAGAGTATCCAGACTCAGATGACTCAACAAGAAGCAGAGCTTCCATCCACAGGAACACAGACAAGCATCTTAAGGTAGATATCCCTGAGTTTTCTGGTAGTCTTAATCCTGATGACTTGTTAGAATGGCTAAGAGAAGTAGAAAGGATCTTTGAGTACAAAGGATACAATGATTCTAAGTCTTTTAAAGTAGCCATCCTTAAACTGAAAGGGTATGCTTCCCTTTGGTATGAAACTATGAAAGGGTTAAGGGCTAGGGAAGGTAAAGAACCCATCAAGTCTTGGACTAAACTGAAAAAGAAACTGTTAGACAAATTTGTTGCTAAGGATTACACCCAGGATCTGTTTATCAAGTTGTCTAAGTTGAAACAAGGAGACAAACCTGTTGAATCTTATCTGAGGGAGTTTGAACAACTCACCTTACAATGTGATATAAATGAGAAACCTGAGCAAAGGATTGCTAGGTACTTAGAGGGTCTAGATAAGAACATTGCTAACAAGGTTAGGATGCAACCTCTGTGGTCATTTGATGATGTTGTCAACCTATCTCTGAGAATTGAGAAGATAGGGAAGACTAAGCCTGCTACACCAAAACCTGTTAGGCCTTTTCAAACCAGACCTTATAGTGGGTTTAGAGCCATGGATACCCCTAAGACAGCACCCCCACCTACCTTAGACAAGGGTAAGGGCATCATGGGTCAAAAGCCAAGCACTTCATTGACTGAGAACAGAATTAGGTGCTTCCAATGTCAAGGCTATGGACATTTCAGGAAGGATTGCCCTTCTAAGAAGACCTTAACTATAATGGAAGTTGAGGCTTGGGAGAAAGAGGGTCTAGTTGAGTATGAAAGGGATGAGCCTGAGGTTGAAGAAGTGGTGAGTGAGGAAGAAGAGTCTAGTCAGGAGGCAATAGTGGCACTCCCTGACACAGGCCACAGCTTAGTCCTATGGAGAGTAATGCATTCACAACAGATACCTTTGGAGGAGGATCAAAGGTCCCTCATTTTCAGGAGCAGATGTACCATACAAGGGAGGGTTTGTAACCTTATTATAGATGGAGGTAGTTGTACCAATGTGGCTTCTGTTACTATGGTTGATAAGCTGAAGTTGAGCACTCAAGATCACCCTCACCCCTATAAGTTGAGATGGCTGAGTAAGGGAGCAGAGGTTAAGGTGGATAAGCAATGCATGGTCCCTTTCTCCATTGGCAGTGTGTACAAGGATGAAGTATTGTGTGATGTGGTTCCAATGGATGCCTGTCACTTGCTATTAGGAAGGCCATGGGAGTTTGATAAAAGCTCCATACACCAAGGAAGAAGCAATACCTATTCTTTCAAGCATGGGAGCAGGAAGGTGACATTAGCCCCCTTGCCACCACACCAGAAGAGCTATGGAAGTCCAAGTATGGCTGAGGATTTTAGTGGAGTTGTATTTCTATCTGAGTCAGCAATGGTCAAAGAGTGTAGTGAGGAGCAACCTATAGTAATGCTGCTATCAAAAGAAGTTCAGGAAGAGGAGTCTAAGATGATCCCTGCAGATGTTAAGCCCCTCATTGATCAGTTCAAGGAAGTGTTTCCAGAGGAATTTTCTGATGGCTTACCCCCTTTGAGAGGGATTGAGCACCAAATAGACCTTGTGCCAGGGTCTGTACTACCTAATAGACCAGCCTATAGGTGTGATCCTAAGGCTACACAAGAGCTGCAGAAGCAAGTTGGAGAGTTGATGAGTAAATGGTTTGTAAGGAAGTCATTAAGCCCTTGTGCTGTGCCTGCATTGTTGGTTCCTAAGAAGGATGGGACTTGGAGGATGTGCATAGATAGCAGGGCTATCAACAACATCACAGTCAAGTATAGGTTCCCTATACCTAGGCTTGATGACATGTTGGATGAGCTGAGTGGCTCAAGGTTCTTTTCTAAGATTGATTTGAGGCAAGGTTACCATCAATTAAGGATCAGAGAAGGAGATGAGTGGAAGACAGCCTTCAAAACAAAGCATGGCCTTTATGAGTGGCTTGTCATGCCCTTTGGCCTGTCAAATGCCCCAAGTACCTTCATGAGATTGATGACAGAAGTGCTTAGGCCTTGCCTAGGGAGATTTGTGGTGGTATACTTTGATGATATCCTCATCTACAGCAAGAGCAAGGATGATCATTTGAGGCATCTTGAGGCTGTGTTTGAAATACTTAAGGAGAGCAAGCTCTTTGGGAAGCTTGAGAAATGCACCTTCATGACTGAGGAAGTCAAGTTTCTAGGATATGTGGTATCTGGTAGAGGCATTTCAGTTGATCAAGACAAGATCATGGCAGTCCAGTCTTGGCCTATCCCTAGGAGTATTACAGAAGTAAGGGGATTCCATGGCTTAGCATCCTTCTACAGAAGATTCATTAAGGACTTTAGCACCATTGCAGCACCTCTCACTGAGTGCATGAAGAAGGGAGAGTTCACTTGGACTGAGAATGCTTTACAGGCTTTCAAACACATGAAGAAGCTCTTGTGCAGTGCACCTATCCTAAGATTGCCAAACTTTGATTGCCTATTTGAGGTTGAATGTGATGCAAGTGGAGTGGGAATTGGAGCTGTCCTCATCCAAGAGAAGAAACCTGTAGCCTACTTTAGTGAAAAGCTAAGTGGTGCCAAGCTAAACTATTCTACATATGATAAAGAGTTCTATGCTCTTGTCAGGGCTCTAAGGCATTGGAGTCATTACCTGAAGCCCAAGCCTTTTGTCCTACACTCTGATCATGAGGCATTGAAGTACATAGGAGGTCAACATAAGCTCAGTCATACGCATGCTAAGTGGGTGGAGTTTCTCCAGTCATTCACCTTTTCTAGCAAATACAAAGAGGGCAAACAGAATGTGGTGGCTGATGCTTTGTCTAGGAGGTACACTCTGCTATCAACCATGGAGCAAAGGGTTCTTGGCTTTGAGTTCATGAAGGACATGTATCAAGAAGATCCAGACTTTGCAGAAGATTGGTTAGCACAGAAAGAGGGAACAAGAACCATTGATTCACCCTACACTTTGCAAAATGGATTCTTGTTTAAAGGAAACAACTGTGTGTTCCCAGAGGATCTTATAGGAGTCTATTGATCAAGGAGGTACATGGAAGTGGCCTTGGAGGACACTTTGGGGTTCAGAAAACTGTGGACATACTACAAGATCAATTCCACTGGCCTAAGATGATGGGAGAAGTTCAAATAGTGCTCAGAAGGTGTGGAGTTTGTCAAAAGGCCAAGAGTTCTTTCCAAGCAGGACCTTACACTCCCCTACCAGTCCCATGTAGGCCTTGGGAGGATGTAAGTATGGATTTCATAATGGCATTACCTAGGACAGCAAGAGGGAAGGATTCTATCATGGTGGTTGTGGATAGGTTCAGTAAGATGGCACATTTCATTGCTTGCAAGAAGACTGAGGATGTTGTGAGTGTAGCAGAGCTATACCTTGATGAGGTGGTGAGGTTACATGGAGTCCCAAGGACCATTGTGTCTGACAGAGACACAAAGTTTATGAGCCATTTCTGGAGAACATTGTGGAAACTGCTTAACACTAGGCTGTTGTTTAGTACCTCCCATCATCCTCAAACTGATGGCCAAACTGAGGTGACCAACAAGACCTTGGGAAGGATCTTGAGGTGTATAGTCAACAAATCTCTCAAGGATTGGGACTTAAAGTTGGCTCAAGCAGAGTTCTCTTTCAATAGAGCTCCCTCAGTAGCCACAGACCACTCCCCCTTTGAAGTGGTCTATGGTACTAACCCCTTAATGCCTTTGAGTTTGTCTAATGTGTGAAGGTCAGAAATCCACTATGATGCCAAAAAGAGGGTGGAACAAATGTTAAAACTCCATGAATCAGTCAGGAAACAAATTGAGAAAGCTAATGATCTGTACAAGAAGAATGCCAAGGTTCCTAAGACCAAGAAAGACTTTGCACCAGGAGATCTAGTATGGATCAACCTAAGGAAAGAAAGGTTCCCTTCCAAGAGAAAGAACAAGCTAGAGCCAAGAGCAGATGGTCCTTTTCAAGTCATAGAGAAGATAGGTCCCAATGCCTACAAAATTGATCTACCAGGAGAGTATGCAGTCCATGGGACATTCAATGTTGGAGATCTTAGTCCTTTCTTTGAAGACTCTGAGGGAGAAGAAGACACAGGCTTGAGGTCAAGCCCTTTTCAACCTGGGGAGGCTGCAGCAGTAGCTCACCCAAGGGGCCTTGATGATCAAGCCACAAACAAGGCAAGCCTGACCCCAAGGACCCCTCAGATGGAAGCTAGAGTTACAAGGTCCAAACAACAAGCTATGACAAGCCAAGACCAAGCCATGCCAAGCTACAACAGTGAGGGAGACAGTCCAAGGCTCAACAACCCATGCCAAGCCCCAATACAACCCACATTACCCACACAAGACAGACACAAAACCCTTCAGGCTCAGGCAGACCAATTCACAAACCCTGTATCTAGGAGGTACACCAGGGCATCCCAACCACCCCCACCATGGCCTACCATCAAGCCAACCCATTAAGCTACAAGTTTGCCCAGGACAAACCCTTTTGAAGTCTAGTAAAAATTCATGAAACAGACACCCCAAGTTAGAGTCCAGCAAACAACTAAAACAGAGAAGGTACATGTCAGATTGTGGCTTCCTTTTGTTTAAGTCAACTTGTCATCGTCCAAGGCAGGTCTTATCTAAGTTATAATAAGAGTAGAGAGTCCCAAGGAGCAGCAACACATCCAGGCAAGGCAGCAAGGCAACAAGAGCAACAGATTTCCATTTCAGGAAAAATCCAAAACTGCTTTATTTTGCTTTTGTTCAGTCTGTTTTCTTTTGTGTCTTGTGTCTGTTCTTTATAGTTGTTGAGCTCGTCCTATTGTGAGGCTCTTAATTAGTGTCAGTAGAAGTAGTTTAGATCCTAAGCTAGCCCTTGGATGATCTATACATCCAATGGCTCACAAGATATCAGCCTCTCTATATAAAGGGGTCTTGTATGTTGTTGTAAGCAGACTTTTATGAATGAATGAATTAAACTTTGAGAAATCACTCAATGTTATCAAACTTGTGCTAAGAGCTGTAGTTTGAAACAAGCCTGATACATCTCCAAGGTGTTTGATCAGTGCCTTGTATTGTGAGTCAAGTTATATCTGTGCTTTGTTGTGGTTAACTTACTTGCTGTTAAGGTTAGTCTAGGGTGTTTGTGCTTTGCTGTAACACTTGAAAACTGTCTCTAAAACCAGTCTTTGAGTCCTTTTCTCTTGTGCTTTGCTGTAGGGGATTGTCTCTAAGTCATATCCCTTGAGTCTTTCAGTTAAACAACTCACCATCTCTAAAACAACATCCCTTTGTTACTTGATATTGTTCTCAGTTTGAGTCAAGCTAATCAAGTTTACTTAAAACTTTTGAACCTTAGTAGTTTACACTCCAGACAGTAAGCTCAAGTACTTGACTGAGCCACTACCGCTAAACCCAGGCCCCAATGCAAGAGCAAATGAATCACTTGCTTATAGTGATTTCGTAATGGAGGGGGGTGCGATAAAGAACGTACTCATCTTTTCAATGGAATCCAATTTGCAAAGACGATTCATTGCCCAAGGTGCAAACAAGGTTTTCACCACGCTCTCTAACGAGTTCTCGAAAGCTTCGAGGATCGTTAGCTATGAGCATACCTGTCGCTTCTTTGAAGCGAAACTCCAGAAGGGCCAAGCGGTTAGCCCACACATTCTTGACATGATTGAGAATGTCGAGAAACTGGAGACACTTGGTTGCAAAATCGATGAGAAGATCGTCATAGAGCGCGTTCTTCATTCACCTCATGATGGTTTTTCCCTTTTCAGGGCAAATTACTATATGAATGATATGAAGAAGAGTCTTCATCAGCTCCACTCACTCCTTGTACAGACAGAGAGTGATCTGAAATTGAGTGGGAGTCTGAAACAGGACGTTCTCATGATAGCAAACAAGGGCAAAGGTAAGGGCAAGGCTAAGGCCAACCTAGGTGTAGGGAAGCCGAAGTTAAAAAACCCAGGGCAAGGAAAAAGTGGGACTGGTGAGACTAGCGGTAGCTCACAAGGCAAGACAAAGAGCGATGAAGGTAACGTGGAGTGCCACCACTGCCACAAGTTTGGGCATTGGAGGAGGAACTGCCTCGTGTACCGTGAGGACATAAAAGCAGGCCGCGTCTCTCCTGTTGGTATGTCTTCTTCTTTTATTCATATGATTGAGATCAACCATGCAAGTTTCGGAACTTGGGTATTAGATACTGGTTGTGGTTCTCATCTGTGCAATCATTTGCAGGGCCTAAGAAACATCACAACTCTCGCAAGGGGTGATGTGGACCTGCGAGTGGGGAATGGAGCAAGAGTAGCTGCCGTTTCAGTGGGAACATATGTAATCCAACTCCCGAGTGGATTTGAGTTATTTCTGAATAACTGTTACTATGTACCCAGTTTATCTAAAAACATTATTTCAGTTTCCGTACTTGATAAGGACGGCTTTTCGTTTGTAATAAAGGATAATAGATGTTTCCATTAATGGAATATATGTTTTAGATCAAACCACAGATATAATGCATGTGAGTAATAAGAAAGCAAAGGTTAGTGACAAAGATCAAACCTATCTATGGCATTACCGTATGGGACACATAAATGAAAAACGCGTGAAGAAGCT
Source organism: Heliosperma pusillum (assembly GCA_022085475.1). Taxonomy (NCBI): domain Eukaryota; kingdom Viridiplantae; phylum Streptophyta; class Magnoliopsida; order Caryophyllales; family Caryophyllaceae; genus Heliosperma; species Heliosperma pusillum. The sequence continues at coordinate 168,717 of JAIUZE010001381.1, read as the reverse complement.
CATTGACAATGGGACTATATCCCCATTTGACTATGAATCTTTTGGCACGTGTGAATCATGTCTCATAGGCAAAATCACTCGAATTTTCTTCAAAGGTGTTGGAATGCACGCTGCTGACCTATTAGGACTCATACATACTGATGTGTGTGGACCTATGTCTATCAACGCTAGAGATGGCTATAGATATTTTATCACTTTCACGGACAATTTGAGTAGATATGGTTATGTCTACTTAATGAAGCATAAAAGTGAGTCCTTTGACAAGTTCAAGGAATTCCAGAATAAGGTTGAAAACCAGCTGGATAGAAAGTTAAAGCACTACGTTCAGATCGTGGTGGCGAATATCTTTCGAATGATTTAAAGGACTGTGGTGTAGTACTCACAGTTAACTCCACTGGAACACCACAATTGAATGGGGTGTACCGAACGGAGAGTAGAAATCGAACATTACTGATATGGTTCGATCCAGGATAAGTACCGGTTGTACCTGATTTTATTATGGGGTTTATTTATCTCTTTGCAGAGGCTCTAATACTCACGAAGTCCGTCAAAGCTGTAGACCAAGACTCCATTGAAGTATGGAAGGGAACGGTCCCTAACTTGTCCTTTATTCGGGTTTGGGGTTGCAAGGCTTATGTCAAGTGGAGACCTGACGATAAGCTCGGCCCACGATCGGTTAAGACATACTTTATTGGTTATCCAAAAGGGATGTTTGGTCATTACTTTTACTCGCCTACCGAACATCGAGTTTTTGTTGCGGCTAGTGCGACGTTCTTAGAGAAAGAATTTCTCGAGAATAGGACAAGTAATGGAACCTTCGATCTGTCGGAGATTCAAGAACCAACAACCGAGCAATCAATGGAGGAAACTGTTCCTTCATCATCGGCTGCGGTAAATATTCCTGAGGAACCTAGAAGGTCGGGTAGAGTCTCCATTCCTCCAGACAGATACATTGGTATGGTCGAGGAAAATGGGAGAGATGACGTTTTACTCCTAGAGAGTAACGAACCCGCTACCTATAAAGGTGCCATGACCTGTTCCGACTCTAAGCTATGGCTTGACGCCATGCAATCCGAGATGGACTCTATGTATGAGAATGACGTATGGGATCTGGTTGACTTACCTGATAAGGTTCGGCCTCTTTAGTGCAAATGGCTTTACAAAATAAAGCATTCTGTAGAAGGACAACCAGATACCTACAAGGCACGACTAGTGGCAAAGGGTTTCACTCAAGTGCAAGGATTGCACTATGATGAATTTTTGCACCCGTAGTTATGCTGCGTTCCATTCGGATAATCTTAGCGATTGCCGCTTTTCATGACTATGAAATTTGGCAAATGGATGTGAAAACCGCCTTCTTAAACGGTTATTTGGAGGAGGAGTTGTACATGGTACAACCGAAGGTTTCATTGATCCTAAAAATCCTAAGAAGGTATGCAAGCTTAAGCGTTCCATTTATGGACTTAAGCAAGCTTCTCGGAGTTGGAATCATCGTTTCGACCAGGTGATAAAAGAGAATGGATTTACTCGATCGGTCGAGGAACCATACTTATATATCAAGTCGAGTGGGAGCAAGATTGTCTTCCTAATATTGTATGTTGATGACATACCTCTCTTAACTTCGGTAAACGTTTGGTTAAAGAACCATTTCCAGATGAAAGATCTAGGCAAGGCACAAAGAATTTTGAGGATCCGTATCTACAGAGATAGATCACGACGGATGTTATCCCTCAGTCAGGAGTCTTATATAGATAAGATTCTTGAGAGGTTCAGCATGACCAACTCCAAGAAGGGGAACCTTCCAATGGTCTCTGGGATGCATTTGAGTAAAGCTCAGGCACCAAAGACATCGGAAGAGGTCGAGCGCATGAGTCGGATTCTTTATGCATCAGCTATAGGATCGATCATGTATGCCATGATATGCACACGTCCTGACGTGGCATATGCATTGAGTATGACGAGTCGTTACCAAGGCAATCCAGGTGAAACACACTGGATAGCTGTTAAGAATATCCTTAAGTACCTACGGAGGACTAAGGATTGGGTATTGACTTATGGAGGTGACACTGAGCTATGCGCAACCGGTTACGCAGATGCTAGCTTCCAAACGGATCGAGATGACTCGAAATCTCAGTCTGGATTCGTGTTTACTCTTAATGGCGCTGCGGTCAGCTGGAAAAGCTCCAAACAAAATGTTATAGCAGATTCTACGACTGAGTCCGAGTACTATGCTGCTTCAGAGGCTGCGAAGGAAGCTATATGGATGCGTCAATTCTTACAAGGACTAACTGTAGTTCCTAGTTCGGATGACCCGATCACCATCTATTATGATAATAGTGGTGCCATCTTCCAGGCTAAGGAGCCTAAGTCCAGCAACAAGTCTAGGCATGTACAACGGAAGGCTCACATGATCCGAGATTACGTGGAGCAAAAGGAGATAGTGATAGACAAGATTGCTACGGATGATAACGTTGCAGATCCTCTCACTAAACCGTTAAGATATGATAAGCATGAAGGGCACGTTATTTCCATGGGAATTAAGCGTGTTCCTGAGTTGTATTAGTTGTTTTATATGGATTAGACACCTGTATCTTTTTCATAAAAACTATCTATGAAATCATCGTTTTGTTTTATATTTTGTTTTTCATGTGGGTTGTACTGACAACATTGAACACCACAAAGTGAACTGAATTACATTATATTTTGTTTTGGTCCGTAATTGCCTACATGAGCTGATAACTCTGGCAATTATTTTGTGACGTCGATTGATGGTGGGTTCAACGAGCCATAAGTCAAACTGTTGACTGATCGATCACAGATGCGAGTTATAATGATACTGCGCAGGACATTTTGTGACGACGTTATGGAGTCCTAAATGTTTCGGAACATTAGGTGTCAGGTCGTGGATAGGACATCCATAGTGTTCCTAGAGTCGATTCTTTTGACTATCGACTGTCTCTTGAGGTAAAGGCAGTTTTTGGGTGACTTTGGTTTCTTTCTCATGGTCGACCGTAACAGGAGGCTAAGTAGATTTTCACTGGGTCATTTCATACTGCGCTTGTATCTGCAAGATTCGAGTTGAAGAAAATATCCAACCTTTATCAGGATATGATATTTCTCAAGGCCACTCGAGGAGCTGTAACTGAAATGCATGGCCATGCTCGAATGAAGATTCGTTTATCAGTTAAGTTACTCTCTAGTCGGGGAAACCACTCTTGATACAGATCACTTGTAAAATACGACCTTTGTGAATACGGACTTTGCAAATTGTTTTACATTGAGTGGGAGAAATTTAATATGGATATGAGAATCGGTTATCGCACATACACTTGTACGGACAAGTGGGAGATTGTTGGAGCCAGTGTCCTCCACAGTTAGTGCAATAACATAAATAAATCTCTATAGGTTCACAGGGTATACTTTGTATTGTAATCAGTTGATTAACGTTTATCGAAACGGTGGCTTGCTAGATAAGTTTGACGTTATGTCATACAGATGGCGGTGATCAACTGGTCCCTAAAAGTCACACCTAAAGGATGTGATTGAGAGATGTGATTATTTGAGAAAATAATCATATTGATGCCTTATAAATGACTAAAAGGTTAGTCGGTGTTTTTGACTAAAAGGTTAGTCAATGTGATGATGATATAATTATTTAATAACGATTAAATAATGTTAGCTAAGACGAATTAACTGTAATTCGTAATTAAATATAAAATGTTATATTTAGTTGTAGTATATAATGTGAGCTTAAACGAATTAAAATGTTAATTCGTAATTAAACATAAACTGTTATATTTAATTAGCAGGATTATAAATATACCGATATTTATAATTGAAGTATATATTATACGATTGTCATAATAATTGTTATGTTAATATATCCACTACAAAATGTTGTAATGGACCTTATTAATGTATGACAACATATTAGACAAATATAATATGTATAACATTATATTAAATGGAAGCTAATATAACCGAAAAAGAGTCCAAATACACTTTGGAATTTCGGTCAAATAGGGTAACAAAATAAGAGAAAAACAATCCCTTATTTCTCTATTTGGTGCCGTGAGAATTGGAGGATATGGGTAGAGTTTTACTCATGCTAACTCTCTAATTAATTCATTCATCATAATTCACAACACACAAAAAGATACAGAGTCTTTTTCTCTCTAAATTTTCTAGCAAATACAAGGGCATATCTCGATCAATCTTGGGTGAGACGATTAGGAGGATATCTGTTTTGATATCTGTTCTTAGGCCGTATTTACGAGGACTAAAGGTTATTCCTATTCCCTTTGTTTATTATGCAATTTCGTTTATGACCTGACCTGTTAATCATATAAATCGTAATTTCATTATAATCCTGTAAGATTAAAGGGATGTATACAGATATATTCCCACAGGAAATTGGTTTAATCGGTGGCACCTTAATTTTTCATTAAATTTTTTCTTACTTCAATGACTGACTAGATTTAGACGAGATTGAATGATTTTGTTCTCCGATGAAATATTCTGTTATATTACACAAATATTCCGTTTGGTATTTATTTTTATTATATGTGTATATGTAAACCAAGTTTTCTTCACAAAATTCCAGCCAATCTCTTTAACCAGATACTTACCTAATTCCATCTTTTAGAGATTTACCCTAGAGTTTATTGCAATAACAAATAAATTACACCTATCCTACCCTATTTAATTCACGCCGTCTCCCACTTCCCTTTAACCCCAGAAGTTAAAAATTTTCACCTATCATAAATACCTCCCTCTTTCATCACATCACATCACTTCCTCTATCCTCTAAATTCACCCACACTCAAACTTTCACTACTCCCAAAACATTCATCATCATTATGGCAGCAAAACCTTTAACCCGTGTCCCCACTCAATCTACCACTAAGATCCACTCTCTCAAACAATCATGCACCACCACTAAACCCGATACCTCTTCCCTTTCAGTCCAAACAAACCCAAAACAATACTTGGCAAAACCAACCCGACCAGATTGACCTGACCCAAAAAGGCTGACCCGAGACCCGAATTTGACCTGAACTATAACCCTCCAATGTGACCTGAAACCCGAATCAACCCGACCCGACCCGAACATGACCTGAATTGACTCGACAACCCGAAATGACCCGACCCGAAACCACTAACCCAAAAATGACCCGGAAAAATATAAATCTAATTGAACAAAAAAGACTTGCAGTATCTAAACTTACTTTTTTCCCCTTAATCATTGACCCAAACCCGGGATCGAAACAACACGACTCGTTGCCCCGAAACTGACACAATCAACTTAACCGAAAAACATCATAAACCCAAAACAACCAGATCCGGCCCGAAATAACCCAATAATATGATAGACCTGAACTAGTCCGGCCCAAATTGTACCGGCCCGGACCCGATTCGATAGAGCCGTTTGCAAGGTCTACCAAAACCCTAAAAAAATGACTATGATCGTGGGGAACAGAGTACGGTTGGAAAACGTTGAAAACTCGACAAAGGGAAGACGAAGGTGGTTAAGGAAGAGCCTCCGGTTGAAGAGGTAAAAGAGGTGGTTACTTGGGATGGTGTAAAACGGACCTTGTTCCATGAATACACCGAACATACCACGGCCGAAGGACTCTAGAAGCTTCGTCTCACAAAGAAAGAGCGACATCTTGTCAACCGTGTGTACCGCTACAGGACTCACGCCGGTCGCTTTTATTTCGAATCGTGATATGAAAAGATTGAAGCCCTACGATTCTTTTCCGACTTTCTAAAATTTCAAGATTGGATCAGAATTTGTCAGTTTTCTGGTTGATCGGTTATGTCGCGGTCCCGATACAAAAATAATTACCCGCACTTAGGCTAACAACATAAGGAATGTAATTAGGGAAGTAGGGTGTCGATCCTTAGGGAGTACGTGTTAACTATGAATTGCTATGGAGTGATTTTCATTTAAGTTCGAGTCATTTGAGGTGGTTGTCTAAACTACTAACATAAAATAAAATGACAAGTATGTAAATGACGATATGTAAATGACAAATATATAAATAACAATATGTAAAACCAGAAACAGACAACTTACCCGATCGGGTTGTCACGGATCCGATCGGGGAAGTGTGCTGATCCAGGAGACGATATTTAAAATCTAACTAAAGCGATATTCAAATGACAATATTGAAAGGCTATCTAACTAAATTCATAAACTAGCTAACAACAATAAAGTAAACTATCTAAGAACGAAAATAAAATGACGATAAAGTAAACTAATTAACCAACAATAAAATAAACTATCTAAAACGATAAAGTAAACTATCTAATCAAATTGATATAGAGAAAGAGGAATACATGCAAAACGACTCAAAAGTTTCATTGATACCAACATTAGAATTACTATGATTGTCTAAGCCTTGTAGCGGTATATTCCTCTCGGATTCGTACCGACCTTTTAGTGGGTCCTAACGTCCTCTCAGCATGGTTAGGTCACTAAACCCCTATTGGCGGTCCTAATTCCCATCCCAACTCTCATTACAAAGACGGAAATTGACTAATACAAACAATTGTTTATGGCCTACTAATCAAAGTTATAGAATTTGGCATGACCAAAGGAAGAAACAACTAGATGGTTCAATTGGTATCTACTCTTCTTTTAATTCATTTAACTAGTAAATCATTTCAATATTACAATTCTATTTATTGTATTTACCCTATGATAATTCTACAATGTCATATCTAGTTTATGTGATCATGTGATTAAGTAAATTAATAAGAAAAAGATGTATGGAATTAAACTATGAAATGTAAATACTAAAGTGATTAAGGTGAATATACTAGTAATGATTCTAATGATAATTTTTATAACTATATGATTAGGTAAAATGAAAGATGGCATAATAGACAATATTTTAGTTTCAACTAGATTACTTTTAGATGAATTTCCTAACAACAATAATATGAGAATAATACTAATGAGATTATAATTCATGATGATTAAAATTGCATAAGTAAATCAAGGGTAGAGAATTACCGAAATTGGAATGCAAATTATGTAGGAAATAAAGTAAAGAACAATTATCCAACCCAATAACAAAAGCTTATAAAAACAGTAGAGAAACACTAAGAAATTGCATAAACTACAATCTAAAACTTATATGAAAGGAAGAAATAAACTATTAGATTATTGTATTCTAAATTGTGTATGAAAGTATGTAAGTTGATGATAAGTATGCCCATTGTGTGTGATGATCATTGGCTTTTATAGGGCTGCATGGTTGCTGATCTCTCGTCCAAATTCATACCCTAGTCAAAGCATTTAATCACTCATTTAAGCTCGGTAGAAGAAGAACTAAGTAACGTCCATTTGCAGACATACATGATCGGGTATAAGGAAATCCGATCGGGTAAGTGTGCAAGATGGAATCTTCCGTCTTTTCCAATTTCGTCTCTTGGGCACGGAATCCTATGCTTTGGTCTTGGTCAATGCAATACGAAATTGGGCTTGGGCTAGTCTTCTTTTGACTTGGGTTGATGTTTCCTTTTGAAGTTCAAAGTCAAAATCCAAATTGAGTCCATTTGAGGAAGGATGTAGCGGAATCATAGTCAAATCGTGAGATGGCAATCATCGGTTCCTTGAAAACTCGTATTCTAGTACCTTTGCTCCATAAAGTAGGAAAATATAGCAAAACTGCTTCATTTCCTATAAAACAAGTCAAAACACGCAAAACAACTAGAATAGCAATATTAGCTCGTTAATCACTTAGCAAAGTACATAAATCGTATAGAAATCGAGCTAAAACGGGGGATAAATTAGTACAAAATATCGCTTATCACTGGTCTGGTTTATCCGATTGAGGTAATTCAATTTTATGCCTCTAATTCAAATCAAAACGGTAGTTTGCATTTGTTAGTTAATGGTCATGAGGTCACCATCTCCATTGACTATTTCTGCACTCTGTTTCCCGTCCCTGATGATGGGGTGGAAATCAATACGAGTGCGGAAAGAGTAGGGGTCGCTGATGAAGCTAAGTTGCAAATTAGAAAATAGCTCAATCAAAATTCTACGGGTACGAGTTGTGTGTTGGTCGACTCGTTGTTATACACGGATTTTGCGATCCTTTCCAGGCCGTCGGTTGCACGGGGAACCACGGATAGAGAAACGAGGGAGAAGCGTGAAAATACGCATTTGTGGAGTCGCCACCAACTTTTGTGGGAAGTTGGAACCGTTAGAATACTTTATGCCATGTCAAGACATAAAGCAATTACATGAACACTAAGAACTCGTTACCCTTTGAATTCTATGTGTAGAATGACTCTCGTGGATGCCAATGAACAAGGAGGTTCACAGAGATCTGGAGTAAGGGGTGAGGGTACGTATTAGGAAGTTCTTTAATCGAACACCTAATCCCGCCCGCCTCGATAGAGGCCTCTACTAATGATTAGGGAAACTCTTCTGTATTTGATACGTTGTCGGTTATATGTATGTAATGCAACATCCACAGTTTAACCCTAGCATGTGAGCTTAGACTATGTCGGTGAACATGTAATTTAGCAATCAATTATATCCAATAGGATTTAAGATTAATTAAATATGAGAAGACAATTAAATCATCCAAAGAATCATACAATCGTTGCAATAATAGAACTACAAAATAAATATTACAATAGATTACAACGAATACGGGATCTATGTCGGAAATATACCCAAAAGGAAAACTTAAAGAAAAGAAAGAAAATAATTAATTATCTAAAGATAGATTAACGGTGATATTAGGAGTTAATAGTTGATTAATTAGGCAATTAAGCTATGTCGGAGCGAATTAAGAAGATCAGAGATAGAAACCATCCTGGAACAGGCGCAGCAGAAGTTGAGTCCTTTGGAAGAGGCGCAACATGACGATGCTTTTTTTACGGTGTCGTTAAATCCGCAAATTAGCTAAATCAAATAACAATTTATAAAGCCAAATCTAGACTCAAACCAACCTAAGTAAAAGGGTAGTAAGGGTAAGACACGGATCGAACCCAAGGGAAGGCGATGATTGCTAAAAATCTAATCTAGACTCTTGCTAAAAACCGATTTAACAAATTAATTAATCTAACCACAAATTAAAACACTAATTGAAACAAAAAAAACTTGAATTACTTACAAACTATGATATTCACAATGGGAAACATGTAGGAAAAACACAAATGGAGAAAGTTTTTCATGAGAATTGATAATCAAGTCTAAAATTACTAACAACAACTAAATACTCAAAGATTCAAATATGGATAAATAACTTAGTGCAATTATCCCAAGTTCCCCCACAATTAACAAAGTAAAGATCCCTCCTTTCCTTCCTTTCTCTAATTATCTACTACAAACTTCTAAAAACTAGCCACCAATGAATTAAACCATCCATAAATGACTCAATACAACTAAACCCATACTTATTAAAACATAAGCATAAATAAAGATGCAAGCTTTAAGCACAAAACCAAAGAAGCATGCTAGAATCATGTAATAAAACATTAAACCATGTCCTAAATACACAATAATCCAAATTCCACTAAAAAGGTTCCAACTTTTAAACCAAAGTTACAAATTTTCAAGTTGCTTCAACAAATATCAAGACAAATCAACCAAATTCATCAAGACAAAGCAATTTAATCAAACAAACAATTACTAAGATGGTTAGTCTTAACAACAATTCATTCAACAATGAAATTCAAACAAGGAAAATGGAATTAAATAGAGAAGGAAGGATTAAAAAGGTCTTACAATGCTAAAAGGGAAGAACTTGTTCAAATTACACTAAGCAAAAGAAGATTAGCTACCCATAGTCTTCATATTACAACCCATTTCTAAGCAAAAACCCATTACAAAAGCCAAACTTGAAGAACAAAACTAGAGAAAATGCTAAGGAAAATATAATGTTGTATGTTGAATGCTTGATTCCCTTGCCTCTCTTCAGAAATCTTATTTTATACCCTTGGTCCGCAAACCTAGGGGCCTTGAAAGGTGGGCTTCCAAAAGACAAGACGAGAAAAGGAAGAAAACCCGTGCTGAGAGATGACGCAGGCTGCGTCGTGCTGACGCAGGCTGCGTCGTGCTGACGCAGGCTGCGTCGTGCTGACGCAGGCTGCGTCGTACGACGCAGGCTGCGTCGAGCACTGCCGAATTTTTGCCTTGTTTTCCTTCTTGACTTTCGTTGACCCCATGGATATTGACCCCGCCTTGACTTCCATTGACCCAATGGGCTTGGTCTTAATACCTTGATGATTCATTGCTAGCCCATTCAAAATTTCCGGGTTTTGGGTCTCGGGTTTTCGGGTTTGACTTTTATTGACTTTCGGGATTTGACTCTAAAAATGACTTAAAATACTAAATATTAACATTATTACAAAAACTAAAACTAACATAAAACATAGCTAATGACCCTTAAAAAGTAAGACGAAGGACTCTAAAAATTGCTACTAGACACGACAATATTTGACGTTGTCAAACACCCCCACACTTGGACTTTTACTCGTCCCGAATAAACTCGAGATTAGCACAAAAGACACGAGCCCAACAAAGTGTGTGTGTAGGTATTGACCTCTCTTCCCTCACTACACTCTTCTTATACTCCCTCTTAAACAATCCACCAATGACAAAAACAAAATAAAAAAGACTCAATTCTTGTGACACTCTTCTCTCACTCCCCCTCCTTATATCATCCCTCAAGACTAAGGACACGACATGCCACCTACTCCGACTCAACTCAATTCCTCCCTCCTTATAGCTCCAAATAAAGTAGTATGACCATCTTTGCCTTATCCCAAGGCATAGCGAGATGGTCTTTCCTCAACAACCTCCATACAAATCCACTCCTTATATCACCCCCTTATTACTCCACTAATGCAAATTATGGTTACTTGGTTGGCCCCAAACTTCACAATTTGCACAACCAAGCGACCACCAAAACAATCCACCAATTTGAAACAAAGTTTTGTGACTCAAAAATAAAAATAAAAGGGTCCTAAACTAGCCTCCTTCCAAATTTCCTCCTTATCACTCCCTTCTTATTTCTCCAAAAATTCTCATCATAGGAAGAATCATGCTCAAATTTTTTTTTCATTTTTTCATTTTTTTTTTCTTTTTTTTTTTCTTGAAAATCCCTCATTTTGCCTAAGGTGCCCTTTCGGGTTTTAACCTTAGCTTTTCCTTTCCTCTCATTGGTGGCTCGCAACTCGATTCTTCATTTTGCCCGGAATGCCCTTTCGAGTTTTCATTCCGTCCTCGGCCACCTTCCCAATCTTGCCTAGGTGCCCACCCTTGTGGGTTTTCACCTAGCCGGGATTTTCAATTTTTTCTTTTCTTTTTCTCTTTTTTTTTTTTTTTCTTTTTCTTTTTCTTCAAAAATAAAGGCATAAAAAAAAAAATTTACAATGCATCAAACAAAACAAACTAACTATGTACAATCTTCTCCCCCACACTTAGAATACACAATGTCCTCATTGTGGAGGCGAAGAAAAATGTTACCTCATCAATTATCGAAAGGAGAAGACCCCGAGGCACCTCCTCGGTTTCTCCTTCTATCCCTTTCTTCTCTAATCCGCCTTCTTCGCTCCATGCCTTCATCAAGGGTTGCTTGGGTGTAAGGAAAAGGGTAGCCCGGGTTTTGTTGCATGGACATCCCAAAGAGAGAGCTAGCTAAGCCATAGACGTCCTCTTGTGCCACCGCATCCTCATAGGAGTCTTGAATATAGGTGTGGTGGCGCTCATTTTGAACGTTAAAGTGGCTCGTAGCTTGCTCCCTCCAAGCATTTTGGGTGGCCCACATTTCATTTTGTTCCCGCCATCTTTTATCTTGTTGCTCTCTCCATCGGCGGGCTTCCTCTTGCCCGTCTAGCATCCTCCTCCATTCCTCACTTTGAGCCCTCTCGGCCTCCGCTCTCAATCTCTCCCTCTCCTCCACAACATTGTGCCAATCATCCAAAGTCTCCAGCCTACCTCCTTGAAGTTGTTGCCAAGTGTTTGAGGCATCCACCCTCCCACTAATGTGCGCCAAGACGTCATTGGTGCTAGCAAAATAGTTAGCCATTTGTTGTTGCCATGGCTCCACGTGTGTGCTAGAACGACCCTCCGCATCAAACATGGGGGTGTCGGTATCATGGTGGCTTTGGAATGGTGATTGGAAATGAAATGGTGGTGGTTGTTGTTGTTGTTGTTGTTGTTCAAAATTGGTGGTTTGGGAAGGGCCTTGCTCAATTGCAAGGATCTCAATCTCCTCTCTCAAATGCTCACTTCCCCCACCACCTTCTCTCCTTACCCTCCTTTGCCTCAAAGGCTCTTCTTCTACCTCCTCCTCCTCCTCCGCACTACTTACCCCCAAACTTTCCTCCCTAGGACAAACAAAATCCCATGCCGCGGGTCGTCCCCGGCAACGGCGCCAAATTTGACTATGCTTTTTATACGGTGTCGTTAAATCCGCAAATTAGCAAAATCAAATAACAATTTATAAAGCCAAATCTAGACTCAAACCAACCTAAGTAAAAAGGGTAGTAAGGGTAAGACAAGGATCGAACCGAAGGGAAGGCGATGAATGCTAAAGATCTAATCTAGACTCTTGCTAAAAACCGATTAAACAAATTAATTAATCTAACCACAAATTAAAACACTAATTGAAACAAAGACTTGAATTACTTACAAACTATGATATTCACAATGGAAAACATGTAGGAAAAACACAAATGGAGAAAGAGTTTTTCATGAGAATTGATAATCAAGTCTAAAATTACTAACAACAACTAAATACTCAAAGATTCAAATATGGAGAAATAACTTAGTGCAATTATCCCAAGTTCCACCACAATTAACAAAGTAAAGATCCCTCCTTTCCTTCCTTTCTCTAATTATCTACTACAAACTTCTAAACACTAGCCACCAATGAATTAAACCATCCATAAATGACTCAATACAACTAAACCCATACTTATTAAAACATAAGCATAAATAAAGATGCAAGCTTTAAGCACAAAACCATAGAAACATGCTAGAATCATGTAATAAAACATTAAACCATGTCCTAAATACACAATAACCCAAATTCCACTCAAAAGATTCCAACTTTTAAACTAAAGTTACAATCTTTCAAAGTTGCTTCAACAAATACCAAGACAAATCAACCAAATTCATCAAGACAAAGCAATTTAATCAAACCAACAATTACTAAGATGGTTAGTCTCAACAACCATTCATTTAACAATGAAATTCAAACATAGGAAAATGGAATTAAATAGAGAAGGAAGGATTAAAAAGGTCTTACAATGCTAAAAGGGAAGAACTTGTTCAAATTACACTAAGCAAAAGAAGATTAGCTACCCATAGTCTTCATATTACAACCCATTTCTAAGCAAAAACCCATTACAAAAGCCAAACTTGAAGAACAAAACTAGAGAAAATGCTAAGGAAAATATAATGTTGAATGCTTGATTCCCTTGCCTCTCTTCAGAAATCTTCTTTTATACCCTTGGTCCGCAAACCTAGGGGCCTTGAAAGGTGGGCTTCCAAAAGACAAGACGAGAAAAGGAAGAAAACCCGTGCTGAGAGATGACGCAGGCTGCGTCGTGCTGACGCAGGCTGCGTCGTGCTGACGCAGGCTGCGTCGTGCTGACGCAGGCTGCGTCGTACGACGCAGGCTGCGTCGAGCACTGCCGAATTTTTGCCTTGTTTTCCTTCTTGACTTTCGTTGACCCCATGGATATTGACCCCGCCTTGACTTCCATTGACCCAATGGGCTTGGTCTTCATACCTTGATGATTCATTGCTAGCCCATTCAAAATTTCCGGGTTTTGGATCTCGGGTTTTCGGGTTTGACTTTTATTGACTTTCGGGATTTGACTCTAAAAATGACTTAAAAATACTAAATATTAACATTATTACAAAAACTAAAACTAACATAAAACATAGCTAATGACCCGTAAAAAGTAAGACGAAAGACTCTAAAAATTGCTACTAGACACGACAATATTTGACGTTGTCAAACACCCCCACACTTGGACTTTTACTCGTCCCGAGTAAAACTCGAGACTAGCACAAATGACATGAGCCCAACAAAGTGTGTGTGGAGGTATTGACCTCTCTTCCCTCACTACACCCTTCTTATACTCCCTCTTAAACAATCCACCAATTACAAAAACAAAATAAAAAGACTCAATTCTTGTGACACTCTTCTCTCAGTCCCCCTCCTTATATCATCCCTCAAGACTAAGGACACGACATGCCACCTACTCCGACTCAACTCAATTCCTCCCTCCTTATAGCTCCAAATAAAGTTGTATGACCATCTTTGCCTTATCCCAAAGCATAGCGAGATGGTCTTTTCTCAACAACCTCCATACAAATCCACTCCTTATATCACCCCCTTATTACTCCACTAATGCAAATCATGGTTACTTGGTTGGCCCCAAACTTCACAATTTGCACAACCAAGCGACCACCAACATAAATCCACCAATTTGAAACAAAGTTTTGTGACTCAAAAATAAAAATAAAAGGGTCCTAAACTAGCCTCCTTCCAATTTTCCTCCTTATCACTCCCTTCTTATTCCTCCAAAAATTCTCATCATAGGAAGAATTATGCTCAATTTTTTTCATTTTTCATTTTTTTCATTTTTTTCTTGAAAATCCCTCATTTTGCCTAAGGTGCCCTTTCGGGTTTTCACCTTAGCTTTTCCTTTCCTCTCATTGGTGGCTCGCAACTCGATTCTTCATTTTGCCCGGAATGCCCTTTTGGGTTTTCATTCCGTCCTCGGCCACCTTCCCAATCTTGCCTAGGTGCCCACCCTTGTGGGTTTTCACCTAGCCGGGATTTTCAAATTTTTTTTTTTCTTTTCTTTTTCTCTTTTTTTTCTTTTTCTTTTTCTTCAAAATAAAGACATAAAAAAAAAATTTTACAATGCATCAAAAACAAACTAACTATGTACAATCTTCTCCCCCACACTTAGAATACACAATGTCCTCATTGTGGAGGAGAAGAAAAAATGTTACCTCATCAATTATCGAAAGGAGAAGACCCCGAGGCACCTCCTCGGTTTCTCCTCCTATCCCTTTCTTCTCTAATCTGCCTTCTTCGCTCCATGCCTTCATCAAGGGTTGCTTGGGTGTAAGGAAAAGGGTAGCCCGGGTTTTGTTGCATGGACATCCCAAAGAGAGAGCTAGCTAAGCCATAGACGTCCTCATGTGCCACCGCATCCTCATAGGAGTCTTGAAGATAGGTGTGGTGGCTCTCATTTTGAACGTTAAAGTGGCTCGTAGCTTGCTCCCTCCAAGAATTTTGGGTGGCCCACATTTCATTTTGTTCCCGCCATCTTTTATCTTGTTGCTCTCTCCATAGGCGGGCTTCCTCTTGCCCGTCTAACATCCTCCTCCATTCCTCACTTTGAGCCCTCTCGGCCTCCGCTCTCAATCTCTCCCTCTCCTCCACAACATTGTGCCAATCATCCAAAGTCTCAAGCCTACCTCCTTGAAGTTGTTGCCAAGTGTTTGAGGCATCCACCCTCCCACTAATGTGTGCCAAGACGTCGTTGGTGCTAGCAACATAGTTAGCCATTTGTTGTTGCCATGGCTCCACGGGTGTGCTAGAACGACCCTCCGCATCAAACATGGGGGTGTCGGTATCATGGTGGCTTTGGAATGGTGATTGGAAATGAAATGGTGGTGGTTGTTGTTGTTGTTGTTGTTGTTCAAAATTGGTGGTTTGGGAAGGGCCTTGCTCAATTGCAAGGATCTCAATCTCCTCTCTCAAATGCTCACTTCCCCCACCACCCTCTCTCCTTGCCCTCCTTTGCCTCAAAGGCACTTCTTCTACCTCCTCCTCTTCCGCACTACTTCCCCCCAAACTTTCCTCCCTAGGACAAACAAAAATCAATGCCGCGGTAGTCCCGGCAACGGCGCCAAATTTGCCGATGCTTTTTTTTTTACGGTGTCGTTAAATCCGCAAATTAGCAAAATCAAATAACAATTTATAAAGCCAAATCTAGACTCAAACCAACCTAAGTAAAAGGGTAGTAAGGGTAAGACAAGGATCGAACCCAAGGGAAGGCGATGAATGCTAAAGATCTAATCTAGACTCTTGCTAAAAACCGATTAAACAAATTAATTAATCTAACCACAAATTAAAACACTAATTGAAACAAAGACTTGAATTACTTACAAACTATGATATTCACAATGGAAAACATGTAGGAAAAACACAAATGGAGAAAGAGTTTTTCATGAGAATTGATAATCAAGTCTAAAATTACTAACAACAACTAAATACTCAAAGATTCAAATATGGAGAAATAACTTAGTGCAATTATCCCAAGTTCCACCACAATTAACAAAGTAAAGATCCCTCCTTTCCTTCCTTTCTCTAATTATCTACTACAAACTTCTAAAAACTAGCCACCAATGAATTAAACCATCCATAAATGACTCAATACAACTAAACCCATACTTATTAAAACATAAGCATAAATAAAGATGCAAGCTTTAAGCACAAAAACAAAGAAGCATGCTAGAATCATGTAATAAAACATTAAACCATGTCCTAAATACACAATAATCCAAATTCCACTAAAAAGGTTCCAACTTTTAAACCAAAGTTACAAACTTTCAAGTTGCTTCAACAAATATCAAGACAAATCAACCAAATTCATCAAGACAAAGCAATTTAATCAAACAAACAATTACTAAGATGGTTAGTCTTAACAACAATTCATTCAACAATGAAATTCAAACAAGGAAAAATGGAATTAAATAGAGAAGGAAGGATTAAAAAGGTCTTACAATGCTAAAAGGGAAGAACTTGTTCAAATTACACTAAGCAAAAGAAGATTAGCTACCCATAGTCTTCATATTACAACCCATTTCTAAGCAAAAACCCATTACAAAAGCCAAACTTGAAGAACAAAACTAGAGAAAATGCTAAGGAAAATATAATGTTGTATGTTGAATGCTTGATGCCCTTGCCTCTCTTCATAAATCTTCTTTTATACCCTTGGTCCGCAAACCTAGGGGCCTTGAAAGGTGGGCTTCCAAAAGACAAGACGAGAAAAGGAAGAAAACCCGTGCTGAGAGATGACGCAGGCTGCGGCCTCGACGCAGGCTGCGTCGTGCTGACGCAGGCTGCGTCTACGACGCAGGCTGCGTCGAGCACTGCCGAATTTTTGCCTTGTTTTCCTTCTTGACTTTCGTTGACCCCATGGATATTGACCCCGCCTTGACTTCCATTGACCCAATGGGCTTGGTCTTCATACCTTGATGATTCATTGCTAGCCCATTCAAAATTTCCGGGTTTTGGGTCTCGGGTTTTCGGGTTTGACTTTTATTGACTTTCGGGATTTGACTCTAAAAATGACTTAAAAATACTAAATATTAACATTATTACAAAAACTAAAACTAACATAAAACATAGCTAATGACCCGTAAAAAGTAAGACGAAAGACTCTAAAAATTGCTACTAGACACGACAATATTTGACGTTGTCATGACGCTTGGCTTAATCGGAGCCGTTTATGATGGGTTGACTACTTGGCCATTAATATTGTACTCCCTATGTTCCGTTCTTTTGTTCACTACAACAAACTGACACTTGGGGCACGATTTATGCCACGGAAACTTATAATTCATGGCTTAATTTTGCTTTGCCACGAGAAAAATTTCTTTCAATAATTTAGAAAAATTTAATGCCACGGGAAAGCTTTTCCCGTGGCAAAAAGTCACTTGCGCCACGAATTTGGCAACAGTAGTGGCTAATAATTAATTTAGCCACGAACTATATCAGAGTCGTGGCGAAAGTATATCTAGCCACGACATACATCTTGTCTGTGTCAATGCATTTGTTTAGCCACGAATTAAGAAACATCGTGGCTAAATCTTTCAAGACTGGATTCAAGATATAATTATATTAAGTAAAACGTAAAGCTTGTTTTTAAAAAAAAAAATACAAATACTGAATGAAATTTAGACATATATAGATAATACTAATGTATATTTAGATATAAATTTTTTAAAATACTTGATTATTCAATAAAAATTTGCTATTCTTTTATTTTATATAATAAGATTGAAACTTTTGTAAAATTATATACAGAATTTGGTATTGTTTTTTTATTTTATTACAAATCAGAATTTTTAATCGTTTTTTTTCATAATAAGGATAATTTAAAACTTTATCTAAATAAATATTTATGTTTATGAAAATTGTGAATTTATGTTAATTTGTTTTATTAATTTTAATTTAAAATTTATAATCTTGAAAATTATTCATAAAAGGGTTTATCACGTTTAAAAATATAGTATATCAAATTAAATAAGTTAGTTATTTATTATCTCTAATTTATATATCAAAACCTAATATATTATGAAACTATCTCATTCAAAAATTGATATATAACTTTATTTTTAATATTTTTATATAAAAAAAAGAGATGAAATTTACTTTGTGAAAAATTAATTTTGGTTAATGTTTTAGAGAAAAAAAAAAGAGAATTAGATAAAAATAATTGATTAAACAGTAAAAGTTCGCTAAAAAAGAAAATAAAAGATAATCTTCATCAAATTAATTAATCAATCAATAAAGAAAAGAAAAAAAAATATGTTGTAAATAAGCGATCACGGAGTATGTTGAAAATAAGCGATCACGGAGTATGTTGAAAATAAGCGATCAGGAACTTAAAATCAGTTTTATAAATAATATAAAAATTTTGAATAAAGAATCGATCAAGTATAATAAGAAATCGGTTTAGAAAATAGTAAGTTGGACGTTATTTTCTTTTATAATCTTTTTTTTTAAAATTATACACTTATAAAGTTTTTTTAAAATTGCTCGTGTAAAATACACTTTGATCAAAAATTGATTACAAATACAATTCATGTGACTTATTCTAACTGCTTTTGAACGTTTTTTTTTAGTAAATGTGTTTATAAGAAATATTTATAGAAACTGAATTTTAAAAAAGAGTAATTTCTTATTTACGCTTTAAAAAAAAAGAAACTCTATTGTACAACAATTGTGTTTTTTTTGGCATAAAGTCACAACTTTTTGGTTAACAGTTGTAAAAAAGATTTTTTATCTTTTATTTTTGAAAAAGAGTAATTTCTCACGTCTTTTTGCGTAAAAAAATGAAAAGATTGGTAAAAGAGATAATAAAATTAGAATGTCGCTAAATTAATGAAAAAAAGGATAACATTATAAAATTTCCTTCTTGAGAAAATATTTTTGTTATTTCGGCAAAAAAAAACGACTCAAAACCATTAACTGGGAAGTCAACATCAAAAACTGAAATGTTTTGGCCAAAACAATGTATTTTTCAGAAAAAATATGTAAATAAAGTAACACTTTCATCTTCGACTGATAGTTAATATAGTTTTTGAAAGACAACAATCATTTTAAAAGGATCCAAAGTTCCAATTATAACAACATATGTTAATTTTCATCTTTTGAAGGTCATCATAAAAACTCCACAGTTAAGCGTGCTCAGGTGAGAGTAGTCATAGGATGGGTGACCTCATGGGACACGAAATGACGTTTGAATGAATTAGCGTACCTAGCAAATCAAATGTGTGGCCCTGCATAATTCAATATTGAAAATATTTGGTTGAGAAAAAAATAATAATATTTTTCATTATATTAATTAATTTTATATATATGTCGTTAGCCACGGGAATTATCTTTGGCCACGGGAATAAATTTTTAGCCACGGGAGAAGCCGTGGCTAAAAATTGAAATTAAGCCACGATATTGTTTTTCCCGTAGCTATCATTTAGGCACGGCCACTTGGGCCACGAAAGGTATTCCCGTGGCGATATGCTTTAGCCACGGAAATTTAGTACTTGCGCCACGAATTTTATCGTGGCCCAAGTGCTAAATTGTAGTAGTGGTTATCCTATCATTATGGCACAAAGAGCAAGGAAAGAGTGGATGTCATTTGTGGTTTCACTTAATGGATGACAAGGGGATGGATAATAGTACCATTAGGTTATCAAATTACTCATATAAAACCTTCCAAATATAGAAAGAACAACAATTAACTGAGACACCCTAAAAAGGATTAGGACTACAATTTACCAGGACGGATGGAGTATATCACTTGTAGATTTCTAATTGAAATGAAGAATAACATTCGAAGTAGTTATTTATTTCTTGTAGATTTGGCAAAGAAAGGAGAAAAGAATTTGGGGTTAGGACTTTTCGACTTTATTTATAACAATGATATACTATTTTTTTCTTGCAAATGAGTGGCAAACCCCAAAAAAATATTTATTTGATATTACACGGGGAATAACAACTCCAAAGATGCCCTTGTTAAAGATAAGATGAATTGAAGCTCATTAGGAGGAAAATCTAAATGATTAGGACTAGTATTAGAGCCAATCCCACAATTAGCTAGATGCAATAACTAAAACTAGCAATGAAGCAAGAAAAGATTAAACAAGGATTAAAATAGACTAAGGTGAATGAGTTCATTAATATAGGTATAGGTTGATTATGACAAGGGTTAAAACTAGTCTAATGTAGAGTCTAGATATGTCTCCACCTCTCGGTGCAAGACGGTCTCTAGGAATGTCTCCACCTCTCGGTGTGAGACGAGCCATAGCCCAAGGATCGGTCGGGATCTCGCCCTAACCTCCCCTTAAACATTCAAAATGCACACAAACACGTTACAAGTCGAGCTCTCGCTTAAACTAGTAATTAAACATGAGAAATACTCAAACTACTCATTTAAGCATTTCTTCAAACACCTTGCGTGCACAAGACAAGTAGACTACCAAAAGACTCAATCTTTATGCCTAATTATTAGACCTGGCAAACGGGTCAACCGGGTCGGGTTCGGGTCGGGCCAGTTCGGGTCGGGTCAGTTCGGGTCTTTCGTTGATTTCGGGTTAATTCGGGCCGGGTCGGGTCATTTCGGGTTTCGGGTTTCGGGTTTGTTTCGGGTTAGTTGTCGGGTCCGTTTCGGGTCAACCGGGTCGGGTTATTTCGGGTCGGGTCATTTTCGGGTCAAAGAATAAGAGACAAAAGACCATTTCAAGTCTTTTCGGTTCAATTAAAGTTATGTTTTATCGGGTCATTTTCGGGTTGAGTTGTTTTGGATCGGGTTATTTTCGGGTCGGGTCAGTTATGGGTCAAGAAAGATCGGGTCATGTTCGGGTCGGGTCGGGTCTAATCGGGTTTCGGGTCACATTCGAGTGTTGTAGTTCGGGTCAATTTCGGGTCACGGGTCGGGTCATTCGGGTCGGGTCAATCGGGTCGGGTTGCTTTTGACAGGTCTACTAATTATCATAATCAATCTATAAACCTACACTAACTCCCCCATCTACCTTAGTAATACACTACCCACTCATATTAATAAGGAAAATTATTAAAGACGAAAACTTGGATACAAAACTAGCAAAATAAGACATATTAAACATGTAAACTAATTAGACAAGCATGAAAGATTAATTAAATGACAAGTAAATGAAAATAAATATGAAAATAAAGAGGAAAGATTGAATCTTTACTGATTAACAAAGACGAGACGGAAAAGTTACGAACTTGAATAAAAACCCGATCTTTCGATCTTAATCTTCGTACAAAATCTGAGTGACGTAAACTATTACAAAATTTGGGGAAGAATTAAAGGAAGAAATTAAACTAAGAAAATCTAATCTAGTGAAACGGGTTTTTCTTCTAGTGAGACGGTCTACATCTCTCTCTAAAAATATCTAACTAGTCTAATCTAATTACACTAACTAATTGGTGTCTGTAATAATAAAATATCCTGGCTTTCTTTTTCTCCTTGGACTTTTATACGCCCCCTTTCCCCTGCTTTTCTACTTTTCTTCTTTTCTCTTTGTCTGCTTCCCCTTTTCTTTTCTTTTGTCTTCTTTCCTTTTTCTTTTCTTTTGTCTTCTTTCCTTTTTCTGCTTTTCACATTTAGGGTTTGCTTGGGATGGAAGTAATTATTACGGTAGTAATAGGGCTTAAATAAACTAAAAAATGGAGGGAAGTGACGGGGGTTGAAGATGGAAATGGATAGAAATGGAGAAATAATGTGTAATAGTCCCTCCATTAAGAGAGTAATAGTTACCTATCTCCCCTCAAGTAATGCATTACCTCCATATGGAGGTAATAATTCCTCCCTCACCTCCTCTTTCCACCCTCCACAACCACCACAAAACACCAATCTCCTCCAATTTCTTCTTGTTTTAGCTCCCATTACTCCCTTAATAATTACTCCCATCCCAAGCAAGCCCTTAAAAGACAAAAGACCCACACAAATTCACGCGTGCAACAAAAAAAGGGAATCTGGGCCGGTCGACCGGCCGCCGATCGACCATACCGGCTCACAACTTCTGCTTCAAAATGGGTATAATTGATTGTGAGGGGACTCCAGCCGGCCACCCGGCTGCCGGTGGACCGGCTGTGAGCCCATTGTTGTTTGTTGTTTGATTTCCGCGCAAAAAAGGGGGGCACCAGCCGGTGGCCAGGCTGCCGGTCGACCGGCTGGGACCCCTATTTGTTGCCGCTGCTTGTTGTTGTTGATGCCGCTGTCGGGTTTTGATTGGTGGCTGTAAGTCCGAGTCACGGATGCTACGGTGGTCTCCATGGTGAATTTGAACGAAGAGGATGACGGAGCTCGAGCCATGGTGACTTGATTTGAAGACGCGATTGTGAATTGGGAATAGAGCTGAGTTTGTGTATGGTGCTTGATTCTGGCGTGAAGCTACTGGTTGTTGTTGGTGCCGTGGACAGAGAAGTAGTATGGTGGTGAAGCGTGGGGGTTCAGGCGAACAACTATGGTGATGGAGGAAAGGCAACTCGGCTGCCTGATGCGGGTTGATTTCGTATTCGGGTTTCGGTCCCGAGTCGAGGCAAGCAGTGGTGACGGAATTGAGTAGCAAGGACACGAGATGACGGTGAATTTGAAGGTGATGGGTTGACAATGGAGGTGATGGCTAACAATTGTGAGTGAATGTTTACTGGTAAAGGGAGTAGTGGGTAGATGGTTGACTTTGGTCAAGGTCAAACATGACCAAGTTTCCATACCTCCAATTGCTCCAATATTTAATTGGTCCAATTTCGCATTAACCCGTCTCACATTCCCGTCTTCTCTTTAATCCGCGAAACAAATTCCTACGAAATTTAACCGAGCAAAAGTAGTGCCAAATCCTACGAAAATAACAACTATTTTCAATAATTATATTAAAATTACTAATTACTAGTTATCACATAAAATGAGTTATAATTCGATAAAAGCACGCAAAATCGAGTTGAATAAAAGGTATAAATGAGGGGTAAAACGACACTAAAATTATACTTATCAGCAAGTCAATTGCTAGCTCTATTCGCATCTCTGTATGGGTGTTCCAACTTGATCGACCAAACTCCGTCTTCTTTCAAGTCCTTACATATTTGACGGGAAATTTAAGATTGTTACTAACCAACTGGTCTTCGTTAATGAGCTGGACACATGACTTGTTATCTATACGGACTAGTTTAGGACCCGTGCAAAGTTACACGGGCATATATAGATAGCATATTAAAATAAGTTTAAAATTATACTTAAAATATTGTATAAGTTTGAATGTAAAACATTTTGTGATAATGATTCGTTTTATGTAGAAAATATGAACTCGAAAAACAGCCCAGATGAATGTACATCGCCATTAAACCGTACACACATGTAAGTTGTAATCTTGTATATGTATTATTATCAAATCTATTACCCACGTCTGACATCTTTGATCCATACATCCCATAAACAACAATACTTAAGTGCATCGTGATAGGTTGATAATATCTTTCAAATAAGGAGTAATTCCATAATAATTTAGTGATTAGAGCACGGACAATTAGAGAATAAATTCTCATTTTATTATTCAATATTCTCGTTTAGTTTCAAAGTCAAACCCAGCAAACTCTTCGCCATGAAGTAAACCAAGTATATAAAATAATCTGAGTACATTAAAGTAAACAAAATAAAAAGTAAACAAAATAAGTAATATCATCTTATAAAATCTCGGACGCTTATTTGTAGACAATATTTTTTGTGGTGTTATGAGTACGACCATCCTCATCGCATAATAAAATTTCCAGCCCCTTCTGCTAATGACCATGCCACGATAACGTAAACTTGATTGTGACTAAAATCTGGCCATCGCATCTTGGTAATTTTGAATCATATATCTTGATGAACCAATGAATAAAGAAGGTAGAACTATACGCTTTCTTTCTGTTGTCGATGCACCATTGTGATCATACTTGATTGCGTTTTCTGTAAATTATAAATCAATGAGTGAATACTATGACTACGTCATGTAGTGAATTACTACGTCATGTAGTGAATACAACTTCGATTATTAAAGTGCATATACATCGGTAAATTTACTGTATACCATATAAAGAGCATTACCTTGCACATTTGTTAATGAGAGAATACTTTGACTACGTAGTGAATATAACTTAGATTATAAAGTGCATATTAATCAGTAAATTTAATGTATACCATATAGAGAACATTACCTTGCACATTTTAAGTGTGTTGACTCTTTGAGTTAACACTTTCTCGTCTCCTTTGTTTGTTAACTTTTGATTGCAATGGATCCATTTATTTTATTGAAGTACAAAGTATGCAAAACTCACACTATAATACTTAAGTATGGAAGCTATTTGATGTTCTACTTATATAAGAATGAAGTACATCTAGTTTTAAAAATGGTATGATTTAAAGATATTATAGGGTTATAATATGCTAGTATATTAATCTAGTATAAAATGATTTTAAAGATCATGATGGTAAAAATTGCCATATAACATTGCTGATATTCTTTTGAGGTCTAAAGAAATGATTGGAGTATTTTGAAAAGTCATAGCCGAAGTTCAACTTATATCTTAAGGCAACTTATATTTAAGGCAACATAATTTTAAGTATATACGGTAGGTTGTACACATTCACTCTCAAGGGCCCGAAATATCATAAATTCTGCATTATCCGTCTTAAGCTTAAGACAAGCTTAAGACAAGCTTAAGACGGGTTAAATACATAACAAATCAGCCCACTTGTTGTCTAAGAAATACCAAAAAAGTTGTCATTAACACCATGGGGTAATATTTGACATGTCTTAAGTTTAAGACGGATAATATAAGGTACACAAGTAAATAACCCCGTTTTAGGCAACCAATCCCCTTCCTTAAGTTTCCTTCCTGACAACACCCACTTAACAAAGTTCTATTGCCTACTGGTATTAAAAATGAGAGTCGAGGAGCAAGACTAATTTAGCAACTTTGTCAAAGCGATCCCAGTTCTCATCTGGCCTCACATATTTTCAAATATCATCTATAAAAACGGCATAACAAAAAAATCAAAATCTAGCGTCTTAATGAAAGGAGGATTGAGGAGGGGATTGAGAATGAAGTCACGAAAATGGTGAATGTCATCACGTTTGACTGAATCCATGGTTCCATAAAACACATAAAGAAGACTATTATCATGATTAAACTACTATTCATGATAACACTTGATTAATAAACCAATGCTCACAAAAGATAGTAATTCTTCTTTAAGACGGGTCAAGCCCCCTCACAAAGAGCAAGTGGGGATTCATTTGTCCCTCACTTGTCCCCCCACTTGCTCTTTGTAAGGGGGCTTGACCCGTCTTAAATGAGAACTTGTGCACAAAAGAATGTCCATGAATTTAGGTGACATACAATGAATCAATTCGTCGAACACCTTTAGCGCAATCTGAAAGTTATCAATAAGACAAAACACATAATCAAACAATTCATCAGAAGTAATTACGATGCTAACAAAAATAAAAAAACAATTAGAAGTAGTTAGAGCAGATTACCTAAAGCAAATAAGAGTACAAAGGCTGTCAAATCTGGAAGAGGATGAGGCAGTAGAAGATTTGATCTTTTTTGGATGTATAGGCAGAGCCGCAGAGATGATATCTGTCAAAGAATCTTGGGAAAATGAATAATATAGCTCCACTCAATAGGGTTTGGACTGAGCGGGAAAAAATTTGCTTGGAAAAGGACACGTGTCCAGTATAATATCTAGTGGTTCTTCAATTATAGTTTTAATATCCTCTCTCCTAGTCACTCATTTCTTCCCCTTTCCCTTTTACACAAAAATTAAGGAAATGAATTTACACCACACAAAATACACTACCCCACATACAAATGAATTTAGACCACACAAAACACACAACCCCACATCCAAAAAGGGAAAGAGGGAAGAAAACCCGACTTACCTAATAAGGAAAGAGGGAAGAAATGACCGACTAGGAGGGAGTAGATTGTAAGTTTCACGATTCCTAACTGCTTGGCACGTTCCGAACCCGCGAGAAGAGCTAGAAGCTCATCCTTCATAGATGAACATAATTCACAAGAGAAGAAAAAAAGCAGTTATGAAGTTACATGTCTCATCTCGAAAGTTCCCCCGTACCCGGCTGGACCTAAATTTCCCTTCAAAGCACCATAATTAATTAACTGTATCTAACTATGAGGAGGAAGAACCCACCAGTGTATAAAAATTTCTTTATTAGCCACTCCAGGTTAAGGAGTGAAAATGTTGAGGTGAAATGCATCTGTTAAATTTTTTAACTAGTAAAAGAGTAAAGCTTGACTGCTTGAGGGTTCGTTGGATTATCATCTTCTCTCCCAAATACAACGTTATTCCTCAAACGCTAAGTCCACCAGCAATTATTAACCCTCACAACACCATACCACTAAAAGAAAAGCATATACGTAGATCAACTTTTTTTGTTTCGTGTTTTTAACTAATACATTAAAATAAAAAATTATGTAAGAATCCCACCGTTAACCACCATAGAGTTTCATCCCCCGAAAAGAAAGCAAAGCAAAATCTTTAGGAACCTCGATAACGAGGATCATATATCATATTAGATTAGAATTTAGAGAAAAGGAATTCCTAAAAATAATTGTATTTACAAAGGGTTTAATTACCATCCATTATGATGCAAGGAGATGAGACTGATTAGTCTTATGTTTGCTGATGATGCCTTGATGTTTTGCAAAGGTGATGCCACCTCATTGATACTTATCCTGAAAGCATTTTCTATATTCTCAAATGCTTATGGTCTTAGAGTTAGTGCTGAAAAATCTAATGTGAACTTCAATGGAGTATCAAATGAACTTAAAGAAGACTTCCTCAAAATCTCCAGTTTCAAAGCAGGCTCTTTACCTTTTAAATATCTAGGCATGCCTATCCAAACTACTAGGCTTAAAGGGAGACTGCGATGTATCGATAAGTAAAATATGTGATAGAATTTATGGACTGGAAGGAGAAAACTGTCTTATGCAGGGAGATTGGTGGTGATAAAGGCTATATTAAGTACCCTCCATACTTATTGGGCCTCTATTTTGTATTCTCCCAAAAAGTATGATCAAGAATATTGAAGCTTCGTGTGGAAACTTCCTATGGAAGGCGGGGCTGAGTAAAGCAGGGTACCTTTGATTGCATGGCTTGATGTCTATAAGACAAAGATGGAGGGAGGTCTGGGCTTGAAGAATCAGGCTCTAAGGAACAAGGCTCTGGTGGGTAAACTAGTTCAACGGATTGCTGAAAACAAGGATTCCATATGGGTTAAGTGGGTGAATCAAATCTACCTTAAATAGGAAGATTGGTTGTAGTGCAAACCAAACTACAGCACAAGCTGGGCATGGAAGAAGATATGCCAAGCTAAAGAAGAACTAAACACATGTTTTCTTAATGGCAGATGAATTTTCATGTTGGAGTAAATGTCCTCAACAATAGTGCGATCACATAATTAAATCTCAATAATAAGAATACAAAGGGATGATGAATATTATAGTCAACTGATCAACATAAATCGGTAATGATTGGCTCAATTGAGTTTGACGTTACTGTCGTATGACGGTGGTGATCAGTTGATCCCTTGAGGTCACACCTAATGGACAATCCCCTAATCATGTACATTAATTAATTGTATAGTGATACAAATTAATTAATCTCTTAAAATGAACCAAGTTTAAATTGTGAGTGAGAAATATATCTTATTGTAATATGATTAAATAAGATTCATTTTGGTAATTTAATTGTTATATTACTAAGAATGCATTATGTTTATGAAACATTTGAGATAAGTGAATTTGGTTAATTATAATTACAAATTGTTGTAGATTATTTTAACCAAATATGAGAGGACCCATTTTATTTACATGTAATTATAAAATGTGACTTAAAATGTTAAGTCTAATTCATTTGTTATGAAATTGCATTTAAATTGGTTAAATGCACATTTATAAGCAAAATTACATGTTATATGTCACATGTCACACTTGTGACAAATGACAAATTGCAAAAATAAAATGGACACCCATATTACATGGGTGAACCGGTTTTGGTAGTGTACCAAGAGGGTGAGTATTTTTGTGTATTATTCTAATTAGGAATTAGACATAATCATACCCAAAACTATTACCAACACTCAACCTTTTTACATTGTTAAGAACAATTGGAAGTGACTACACCCCACCCATGTGGGGTGTGGGTGACCGGTTTCAACAAGGCAAAGATGGCTTGTTTTTTCCTCTTATTTATACAATACACTACCTCATATAATTCATTCATGCAAAATCATTTCTTCTCTCTAACATCTCACTAAACTTAAAAAGTTTACATAATACTTAGAGTTCATATTCTCTAATAATATACTAGTGTAGTATTAAGAGTTATTAAATCATTTTAAAGGGTTACTACATTTAATACTAGTGTAGTATTATTTTGTAGAGATTAAGGGTAGTCTTGGGTGCAACTAATTGGAGAGTTTCTAATTTGAAACTTGGAATTCATCCTCATCTTACTAGCTCAAGATCAATATTTGAAAGTAGTTCAAATATTGTGCCCATTTCCATATAATCAATGTAAGAAATGGTTCTTTCCTTTATATTTTGTTATGCATGCATAAGATTTATTTAGTTTAAGAGTAAACTAAATGTATTATGATATTAGAAGTGTCTAATATCAAGTTTGAGAAACTTACATTTCAAACTACTGGTTACACTACAGCTGGATGTTATAAATGACTTTATGGAACCAATGATAATGATAGATGGGCAAGGCTAGTCTGGAATGCGTGAGTTATACCTAAACACTCGCTCTTCATTTAGCTGGCAACTCATAAGGGCCTAAACAATATAGAAAAGCTCAAAAGGATAGGGGTATGTGATGATGACTTATGTTGCTTGTGTGCTCAGGAGACTCAATCACAACAACATCTATTTGTGGAATGCCACTACAGTAGAAGGATAATGTAGGAAATCAATAAAAATCACAAATTTGAACATACAAGTGAGTAATAGCCTAAACTTGAGCCGAGCTCGGAGAGGCACAAAGATGCAAAGGGGGATCCAATACTGTAACACCCCAATCTACCAAAGAGCCTTACAAGACCTCCTTAGTACATCAGGATGCTACCATCTTGGTTACCCGAGGTAGTACATATCAAATATATCATAATAGAGCAATACTTATTAATCGATAGTTTAACCAAAGTTACATTATTCCTAAATATTGACGACACACCGTCATAAATAATAATCCAAACTAATCAAAATAAAATAAATGTATATGACAACTAATGACCGCGGAAGCGATGACTCATCAGCAACGATCTCCTCAAGTTCCCCAACGCAAGCTCAACGAATTACATGCTGGTCACCTGCTCACCATTCCCCAATGGATCACATCAGTTTTAAAAACATTAAACGGGGTAAGTAACAATATACGTCGATCAATGTACAAGACAATAAAGTAACCATCCAAGTAAAAAAACCGGAGGCTCACCGCAGCGGTCACCTTAGCAGCATCAGGCTACCACCTTGACCTGTAAAACCACCTATTGATCCCAGACCGCAGTAATGGGCATCGAAATTTCATCTCACCGCAACGAGGTTCCCGAAACATTATTGTGCACATACCCCTCGTAGCGAGAGAGCTACGAGAGGCGAACTCGGGGTGTGGTTTGTCTCCCGGCGGAACACCAAATAGTAACCAAGTATCAAAACTCCAACTCCAACCGAAACACCTTCATCATTAAAGTAGTAACCATCATCATCATCACAATAGTAACCATCATCATCATCACAATAGTAACTAATATTTCATGACAAATATTAACATATAAAATACGGAGTAGAAAATCCTACCTTGTAAGCGAATCCGCAATAAGCACAGCACAATCAAAATCCTTCCTTTTACAAAATCTCCTCCTAATCAATCAATCAATATTTATATCAATAACTATTCAAATCCCCATCCCCCAATAAATATTTGGGTTTAAACATAACTACCCACAATCACCATAAAAAATAAGACAAGGTTACTTACAACGAAATCCACACAAGAGAAGGAATCCGATGCACTAGCGATCAATGCACCGAGCCTTGGAATGATTCAAGATTATTAAGAGGGTTTGGAAGAGTTTAGGGTTTGATGATTGATTAAATGACGACAATCCTTTTATACCTCTTAATTATCTTTAATCAAAACCACCCGATAAAACCCGTCAGACTGGTCACTTGGTCGAGTACAGAAGTCACTCGACCAAGTACATTGCACTCGGTCGAGTACTCACCATACTTGGCCGAGTGCCACCTAGGCAGAAGGCTGCCTAACTGTAAAACCAACCTCACTCGGCCGAATACACCCCACTCGGCCGAATACACCCTACTCGGCCGAGTACACCCTACTCGGCCGAGTACACATATCCCACTCGGTCGAGTGACCCTTACTCGACCGAGTACAAGGTACTCAAAAATACGGAGTATTACAAATACATGGTGGTAGCAGCTGCTCTATCTTTAGGCATATAAGGCTAAAACGTGTGCATTTTAATGTTGTTGTACAAGAAATAATGAATCTTTTTCTATTTTACCCGTCAATGTTTTTTAATATACGAGACCGTCTCAAGGTTTAAGGCCATCTTACTCTATAATTTGTGCTAATAAAAGTACATGACCTATAAGATGACAAAATTGGATTTCGTAAAGTGTCTTATACATAAAAGTTGGGTTTTTATAAACGTCGTCTATATAAAAGCTGGACATGACAAAAGCAATGAAATACAATTTTTAACGCAAATTATAAGGTAAGACGAACCATTTTTATTAAAAAAAATGTTCATTTAATACTAATACAGATATTGTTTACACATTAAAACCGTCTCACATCGTAAGACATTCTCACGCATGTTATGTAACTCTATTTACTGAAATCTCTATATATCATAACTTAAAATACCGTGCATTAGCACGTGAAGTGCACTAGTATTGATATTATTTGGATGACAAATTCTAGAATAAGACTATCTCACACCGTCAGACGTTCATTTTCTAGAAAAAATTATTCATTTATTGATATCAATAAAAGAGTACTTTGTATACGAAAGGACTGCTTACAGTGTGAGACCGACATGACAATCAGAATATTCGGGTCGGTTATAGGCAGGGTCAAATCGGGTTGGTTCATATTGGATTTGGTTATGTCAGATTAACAACAGGTTCAAGTCGGTTACGATTCATGTCAAGTCAGGTGATAATCGGGTGACAAGTCGATTCGATCGGGTTCAGTCCGGGTCACTATATATGGGGTCCGGTTACGAACATATATTTCATATCCATTTTATTGAGATGAAAATGTATTTGCTCTTACTTGGACCATTATTAAGTTAATTTTATTGCCAGGTCAAAATCGGGTTTAGTTAATATTGGGTTATAGGCCGGGGTAGGGTGACTTTGGGGTAAGACAAATAAGGTACTCCCTCTTATTCATTATAACATTTCCCATTTAGTTTTTGTACAGAAATTAAGGTTTTCAATTAAATAAGAAAAAGTATTATAGTTGGGTAAAGTGATTGGAGTGAGGGTCTGTATTGTGAGGTATTATTGTGAGGTATTATTGTGGGATGAGTTGATTAAAATAAGTATTGTTCTGGGGTGAGATGATTAGAATAAGATAAATATGAGTATTGTGAGGTACTGTTGTGGGGTAAGATGATTAAAATAAGTATAAAATTTTACTCCCTCTGTCCCGGTCATTTGTTTACCTTTGTTTTTGGCACAATTATCTACTTTATATAAAAGCAGAAACATTTAAATCTCTCCTATTGGCCTCCTCAAATTTAGGTAAAAGTAATTTTTTTTTCTCACCCATGATCTACATACAGTTAATTACTCTCTTTCTTACTTTTATTATTCTTTCTCCTGTTTTTCATGTTAATGATTATGAATAAACTTTATATTATAAGATGATGATTTATATTATATGATGATGATGATATTATCTGATAATGGATTGTGAAAGCTGAAAACATAAATATATTTTCATATATTTATACCGTCTTTTACGAAAAAAAATACCTATAAAATACAGAAAAATTAGGAAATAAAAAATTTTAAACAATAATTTATAGCTCTACCCTCCTCTATATACTTGAACCATAAAAATAATCCTGAGGAAATAAAAAAAATGAAGATATAGTTTTCTTATAAAAATAGACCGTCTCACGGTATGAGACCGTCGTATGCTAAAATTTGTGTAAAGATCATATTTGTCATTTTGTAAAAAACAACTTACCAGGTATATATAACGTACAAATGAATAATATATAGAAATAGATAACAAATAATCGCGACGGGTTAGTAGTTTCATACTGATATTAAAGTCGTACGAGCTTTTAGAGCAATGAGAATAATGTCGGCCCAATTGTAATTTGGGGATATTAGGATTGTGGGTCACTATATTATCGAGATAATACGTTGGCATGTACTGCATTAAACATTTAATAACCCTCATTTATATGCCCATATAATTAATAATAGCGTATGTTATTATGACATGTGCATTTTCTGCACGGGTTTAAAACTAGTTAATGATATAGTACGAGACAATTTGTGGTTGTACTTGGTGGATGACATGTGGACAATAAGCCCATTGGGTGATCAAATTATTCATGCATTACTATCCTAATATAGAAAGGTAAACAAATGAATGAGACACCTTAAAATGGAAATGGTAAACAAAT
This sequence comes from Heliosperma pusillum, assembly GCA_022085475.1. NCBI lineage: Eukaryota > Viridiplantae > Streptophyta > Magnoliopsida > Caryophyllales > Caryophyllaceae > Heliosperma > Heliosperma pusillum. Next base: position 135,662 of record JAIUZE010001381.1, on the reverse strand, counting down.
GACCGGGACGGAGGGAGTACTAAATAAGAAAAGAGGGAAGGTATTGCATGTGAATAGATGAAAAAAGAAAGAGGCAAGATTATTTTAAATAGGAGGGAGTAGTACTTTGTTGTCGCCTGTCGGTTTGATCCCGGGTCGGGTACGAGCGGTTACAATTCACTCAATTTTTCAATGAGGTTGAGCCAGATTTTCCGTATCACTGCACGCCAGCTTTTGCTAGCTCTATTGATACCGTATCTGAGAATATGATGTATTCTGATTTGGATATATTATACCGTGATCTCCTCCCAGACAACCCATCCTCATCAATATCTCGTAAACGAATGCACGTACTTTGTTTTTTATTTTTTTTGCTACATTAATCATTAATTAATGCACATACTAACATACACGTTCTTTATAAAATTATAGTCGTACATAGCAATTCTGTCTAGACAGCATGACAGCAATTAGCAACCCTTGTTTAATTTTGATGTATAAAAACGACACTCATTTCTGATATCTTAACACAAATCTAAAATATTTCTGATATCTTTCTGTCCGTTAAAAATGGGAAAGAGAGACAAGGGGAGTGTAAGGGTAAAAAAGGATAAGGGGTCAATGTGGAGCATATTCATGCACGCCGACGGTGTAGATTTACTGTTAATGACGGTTGGGTTAATCGGAGTAGTTTGTGATGGGTTCACTTGGCCATTAACATTGTATTTCACAAGTAAATTAATGAACGATATTGGCGCTGGTGCTATTCTCAACAATCCTCAAGCATTTAGTCAAAATATCAACAAGGTAACTTGTTTCTTAGCTTAGTTAACCTCTTTCATGGCTTTTAATTAACGGAATCGTTTTGGTAATGAATCAGTTAGTCTCACTAAAAAAAGGTTACTATCCGTCACAAGCTGAAAACGGATAGTGCCCTATGCAAGTGGGTGGGCAAGTGGGGGATCCATTTTCCATCCACTTGCCTTTCCACTTGCATATTGTGAGAAGGGCGCTATCCATCTTCAGATTGTAACGGATAGTGTCAGTCTTCAATGAGAATTTGTAAAGATGCATAAGATTACAGTTTTTGAAATGCAAATTACAGTTAGATGTAACCACTATTGAAAACAAGTTGATATAAGCTATTGTTACATTTTATTTAAAAGTGGCAACATAATCCCGTTTTATTTTTCAGACGGAAATAGTCTGTCTGAAATAAGAAATTGTGTTAAACGAAATGGAAAGTTGACATATCAGATATCTCATGCTTAGTATTCGGCCAAAGTTTGCCGAACATTTTCATTTACTAAGCAAGTGCATTTCCGTGAGAGGCGTGCTAAGATGTATTGATATTAATGTCTTGTTTAAATTTATTGGTGTTTACACCCTGCAGAGGGTTGCTATCCTTTGCATAGTAGCCTCCGGGGCATGGGTTTCTAGTTTCATAGGTACGCTTTCTTTTACACTTTTTTTTTTGAAATGATAATTGCAACAAAAGTTTTGTTAATTAATGCCATAACTATAAAAGTTAAGTTTAAGAATGTGTTACTATTCACCGTCTCACAAACATTGTGGCATTAATAATTTAGTAGAGATATTATGTCTTCCTTTATTTATCATTTTTTAAGATTATGTATATAAGAAATTTAACATTATGACAATGACTATCCTTAACCTAGAGTGAAATTCACAAAAGTGGTGGTAAAATTCCTTTTATGTTTGTATATTTGTGACTTTAAACTCCTTGAGTTCTAATTGGTGTGATTTTCCCATTTACTCTATTCTGAATCTTTTTGTATTAAATTTTATCTGATATATAGATTTTTACTATAACTTAGCATATATTTATACATCTTAATTGAAAAGAAGAAATCTTTTGAGAAGCTTTCAAATTTAATACTTCGGAGCACGAGTACTACTATTTTGTAGGGTTAACAGTATTTCATACAATTTAACCTATTTATTCCCGCGAATAAATTGTAATACATGTAAAAAAAGTTCTTGTAACATATTAAATATTTAGGTCATATGGCTAAACTCAACTAAGTGTAGTTGAAGCAAAGCTGAATTAAACTTAACTTGTAGTATAAACATTAATAGTAATAGCAATGGTGGGGGTAATAGTAGTAATGTACTAGTAGTAATAGTTAATAATAGTGAAGACTGAAGAGCAGCAACAACAATAACTTATATTTGTATATACTAACAATACTAAGTCAACATCATAACAAAAAATAAAACAAAGTAATACTATCTCGGTTAGCGTAAAAGTGGTAATTGAGCCCCATTACTTTGGCGGCTAATCGTGAGATTAAACCCCTTAACTTTAAATTGTAGCAATTAGGCCCTATAAGTTTATGTAAAAGGAGAAATTGAACCCTTATCTAAAAACTCATAATAAATTCTACATATCATATTACACAAGTGAGATTATACCATTTAAAATAGACAATAAAAAAAGTTAAAAATAAAATCAAAATTAAAAATGATTAGCATCAATTAGTGAATATTTTAAAAATATTTTATAAAAATCAAAATATTTATCTTGTATTTCTTAAATTTGCTAACAATTCTTTACGAAATAAAAAATAGGATCAATTGTTGAAAACACCCTTTAATGTTACACTTTTTAAAATTTAATACCTTATAAAAAAAAATTCAAAACTTAATACCTTAAACTAACATTCTGACATATTTTAATACCTTAATTGAGTTCTGACAAAAAAAAATGAAATATCCTGTCAACTTTTTAAATTTCCCTCCAAAATTCTAATTTTATCCCCATTATACCCCTATTCTTTTTTCACATGTCTATCTTAGAATTTTCACATGTCTATCTTATAATTTTTACATGTCTATCTTATTCTTCTAACTCCTTCGCCATTTTAGCTCAATCTTTCACTTTTACATTTCATCATCTTCACCGTCTTTTACATTTTCTCTATCTTTTGTAACCATATAATTTGGTTATGAATTTGTAATTAGGGTTCATGAAATTTGGGCTAATTTATGTGATTAACCTTAAATTGAGTTCCAACAAGTAAAAGGGAGAGATGGAAAAAAGGGAAGCCTTTTTGATGAAGATATCAAATATCTCAAAGAAGAGAGCAAAAACTGGAAGTTTGAGATGAAAAAGTTCGAGAATACAAAGGATAAAGTTGTTGTTATTAGTTTTCTTCCAAAGAAATACCCAACAAAATTTGTAGACATATCAATTAAGATAGTTGTTATTGTTATGTTATTTGGGGAAAATTGTTATTAATTTGTTTTAACCGAAAGAGAATAAGAGTTAATTATGAGTGTTCTATGTTGAGGAAGAGGGTATATAAAGTTAAGGGTAAAATGGGTAGTTTCTATTTTTTTGGTTGGAAGTCACTTAAGGTACCAAAATATGTGAGAATGCTAGTTAAAGGTATTAAGTTTTGAATTTTTTTGATAAGGTATTAAGTTTTAAAAAGTGTAACATTAAAGGGTGTTTTCAACAATTGATCCTAAAAAATATATAGATATAACTTTTTTCCTTTTTTTTTTTTCTGAAAAGAAAAGAAATACAAAAATTATACGTGGTTAGTTTTTTTAGGTAATAAAGGTACTTCATTTTAACAAAAATAACAATTTCTCGAAAAATGTAAAATTAAACCAAAGTTTTGATTTTTTTTTTTTAAATTCACGTGGTACCCCTAAACTTTGCCATTTTGCATATGGTACCTTGTATTTTAAGTTTGTGCACATGTCACCTTTCACGTTTTATATTTATACACAACATGTCTTATTCGTCGCTTTAAAACACTTCCATTGAGCATAACCCTTGCACCGGAATTCGGATTTGGCCAATTTTTTGTCCTAGAAACATTTTCTTGTCATAATCTACGATTTGAGAAAAAAAAATTGTCGACCAACATTTTCTAAGGTTTTTTCTCATGAAACCTAAAGTCGTCCATTACTTCGATCTTAAATTTTCGAATAACCATTATTTGTTTGATTAAATTATAGATCTCGAAAAGTTAATCAATTTAAAATTTTGTTTTCGCAAATTCCGATTTCTGGTTTACGATTTATGTTCATTTGTAAATTTTAAAACGATAAAAAGAGTGTGTCATACTTAAAAATCAAACTTCAAGGTTACTATGTGTACAAAATTTAAAAAATGTATATCACATACAAAATGACAAAGTTTAGGGGTAGCACGTGAATTTTCCGTTTTTTTTAAGAATTTTAAAATTTTAACTTTGTTTACATTTTAAAAAAAGAATTCCGCCCTTTTTTTTTAAAACAAAATATAAAACCTATTTGAATTTTTATGGTATGAGAAAATGAATTTGTCGTGAGATTTTGGGTAAGGAACTTAATTTCACCTTTTATTTAACTAATGGGACTTAATTGCTATTACATTCTAATCTTAAGGAGGTGGATCTTACGATTAGTCAAAGTAATGGGGCTAAATTACCACTTACGTGCCCAATGTGATTTATCTACGGGTTGTATGAATATGCATGTTGAAAATTTTGGTTTTTAAAACTCTTGGCTGTGAGTCATAGTTTCGTTTAAATCAATTTACTTTTACTCTTAAAGGTAATTAATTGACAAGCGAAACCAAATCAACATGATTGCCATAGTAATTCAGCAATGTTAATCGTTGTTGCATGTAATTATAGTGGGATATTGCTGGACAAGGACGGCGGAAAGACAAGCAGCAAGGATGAGATACAGATATTTACAGGCAGTGCTAAGACAAGATGTTGGCTACTTTGATATTCAAGTCACCAGCAACTCAGAAGTAATCAATAGTATTTCAAGTGATAGCCTTACTATTCAAGATGTCATTAGTGAAAAGGTATACATCATCCTTCACTTATTACTACGGAGTAGTTGTTAAAATTTTATCTTTCCACACCACAAATTCTCGTTTAATACGGACAATATCCGTCTTAAACTTAAACTTAGGACATACAAATACATGCTAAATTTATCTTACTTCTAGTATAATAAATGACAAAAGTTTTATATTTATTACCAGCATGCAATAATATTTGACTTGTTTTAAACTTAAAACGAATAGTGTCCGTCTTAGGAAAGACTTACATTTTCCATACTATGTACCATTTGAGATGCCATTACTGAAAAACTACAATTTCCAAGTATTCTGGGGCGGTCGCACATCAACATTATCGTGAGTTCATCTCAAATAAGAATTAGTTTTCATCAATCGCAAATTCTCTTCTGTGCGAGGATCGTAATAGAATATAACTATAATATATGGGCCTCAACTTGAGGTGGTTCATCTAACATTGTATCAGAGCCCAATGTTTCGTCCTGGGTTTCGAACTTAAACTGGGCCTAAATTATGCCAGCGGTGGAGGGCCTCTTTGAGGATTTGTTAATTCTCACATCGGTGCGCTCCCATGGTTTCGCCCTGGGTTTCGATGGGACCTCATGTAAGGGGGCGTGTTGGAATATTAACCCACATGTGAGTGTCCCACATTGCTGGAGAAAGAGAGATGTTGCCACTTTATAACCAAGGGGGCTACTCCTTCTATTGCCAATTGGTTTTAGGATAGAACCTCCCTTGTGTTATAAAGTGGTCCATCTCTCCTCCGTTTGGGTGTGACCCGACCCGTTTGCTTGTTCTAACATGGTATCAGAGTCATGGGAGATGGTTCATCTATCAGTATCTACAATAAGTAGAAGGTTACGACTTTTTGTAAATTGTCACCACCTTTTATGATTGATAAACGACTATTTTTCTCAAATTTGTCACTATTTACCCAAAAATAGTCAGTAATGATCAGAAAGTACAACTTCTGGAAAAACAAAGAAGGAAAAGACCGTCACACTAGAGAATTACTGTTAATTAATAATAACTAGTTACATGCTTGTTTTCTCCTTTTTGAGTGAAAAGTTTTATTTTTCTATAAGACCATCCCCAAGCAGAGGTCGCGCTAATTAGGTTGCGACCCGGTTTTACTCTTAATCCCACTTTATTTATCTTGACCTACTTTCAACCTCACAAGCAGAAAGTCGCGACCTAGGTCATCAACCCAATCATTTTCCACTCACAACATTCCTAATTATTTCTCATATTATTCTCTACCCCACTTTTCTCTTATTTTTACAATTATTTTTCCTAACAATTATTATTTGTTTATTGCTCAACCAATAAAAAATGCACACCCTAGAAGGTCACAAGGTGTTCAATTTTATTCACAAATGGTCACAAATTGACCTTTTGATGAATAAGGTCACAAAATTAACCAAGCAAGGTCACCATTATACTTGCTTAATTATGTCATTAGCATGACCAAGCAAGGTCATGACCTAGCTATTGACCTTGCTTGGGCATGGTCTAACAATGTTTCAACTAATAAATTATGTAGGTACCCAGTTTCCTAAGGAGCGCGTCAACATTCGTAGGATGCTATGTGACAGCATTTGTTATACTCTGGAGATTAGCAATAGTAGGGTTCCCTTTTGTAATCCTGCTAATAGTCCCGAGTGTAATTTATGGTCGAATATTGATGAGGTTGGCAAGAAAGCTTGCATTAGAATATAAATATGCCGGAAATGTCGTAGAACAAGCAATATCATCCATAAGAACGGTGTACGCTTTCGCAGGAGAAAGAAACACAGTAGCAAAGTTTTCAAGTGCTTTAGAAGGGTCAGTCAAGTTAGGACTCAAACAAGGTTTGGCTATGGGATTTGCTATTGGGAGCAATGGCGTGACTTTCGCGATTTGGGCATTTAATGCTTGGTATGGCAGCAAGCTTGTGATGTATCATGGTGCTAAAGGTGGTTCGGTCTACATTGTTGGGACTGTCCTTGCCGTAGGAGGACGGTAAGTTTCCTATATACAGTATATGGCTTCACTGGCTTTTTGAGTTTCGAGTTAAGTATACAAGGTATCATAAAAAAAAATGCTATAAGGGCCTAAATTATAATTGGGAAGTTTAAGAACCTCGACTAATAGTTTCTGTTAACTTTTGTTTTGCCTCTATAAGGAATGATCGTCGTTATACAAACAACTAATTAAACATTTAATTGATGAAGTACTCTCTACTTCCCCAGTTGCTGCATTAATATTTTTTTATGTATTTTTTTATTCTTTGTAATAAGTATTTTAATTGAAAATAATCAAATGATTGGAATAGAGGGAGTATATAAATATATAATTATACAATTACACATGTCATTATTTAATACGGAGTACTCGTTATAATGTATTACTGCGATAACGAGTACTCCGTAGAGTGTCGCATCTGAGAATTTTGAGGCCTTGTGCGCGAGACTAATTGTGGGACCTTACTTACAAAAAAAAGGAACAAATACTTTTGCATGCATAAAATCAAGAATAAACACCAAATTCATTTAATTTTTTTTTTCCCTAGCATTTTTCTTTCAAGATAAAATCAATTATATCCTCAATATTTTTAGTTCTACTCCTATTCTTTTTATGCTTAACATTGCTAACAATTTAACTTATACTGAGTCTTAGTTATCCGAGAATATCAGTTTTGACTTTGAAAAACTTAATTAACGATTAATTAATTAGGAAATTCAGAAAATTGAGAAGAAAATTCATTTTTTGGATATTACATTTTTTCAATAGGGATTAATTACTAGATATGCAAAAGCTGCATTTTTGTTTTGAGAAAGTTACATCGTCTTTTTTTACTCTCTATATAATGCTAGGTAAGCGAATTGAGTATTTTTTCGAGTTAAGAGAATACGCAAGTAGATTAATATGCAGTTTTAAGATCAATTTTAATAGTTTATTTATTTATTTATGAAAATGTGAACAAAAAAAAGAAAGAGAAAAACTATCTTACGGGGCCTATTGTGGCCGCAGTTGTCGACCCTTACTCAGTATTTGTTGCTCTAGTAGTTAAGATTGGCGTTCCAAGACATTAGGTTCGACGTTTGAGTCTGTTAATTAAAAGACAAACTAATTCTTAAGACATGAGCATTTTGTTTACTATTTATAGATCAGTTGGTTCGTGCCTTTCAAACATGAAGTACTTCTCAGAAGCAGCTTCAGCTGGAGAAAACATAATGAAAGTGATAAAGAAGGTTCCAAAAATTGATTCATCAAACACAGATGGATTAATGTTAGATAATGTTTGCGGAGAGGTTGAATTCAAGGATATCAGGTTTGCTTATCCTTCACGGCCAGATTCCATGATTTTTCGAGATTTCTCGCTGCTAATTCCTGCAGGAAAGACGGTAGCTTTAGTCGGAGAAAGTGGATCAGGCAAATCCACAGCTGTGTCTTTGCTCCAAAGGTTCTATGATCCGCTTGGTGGAGAAATTCTGTTAGATGGGGTGCCTATTCATAAGCTTCAAATCAAATGGTTGAGGTCGCAAATGGGTTTAGTGAGCCAAGAGCCTGTACTCTTTGCCACAACTATCATGGAGAACATACTTTTTGGCAAAGAAGATGCAACCATTGAAGAGGTTATTGAAGCTTCTAAAGCATCTAATGCTCATAATTTCATTAGCCAATTGCCTCAAGGTTATAACACTCCGGTTAGTATGCTCGAAATCAATTTCATAAGCTAATTAATTTTTACCATTGTCTTATACTATATTTATAATTCAATTTCACAATGTATGATTGGTAGGTGGGAGAACGAGGAGTTCAAATGTCAGGAGGACAAAAGCAAAGAATAGCCATAGCAAGAGCTATTATAAAGAATCCTCGGATTCTTCTCTTTGACGAGGCAACTAGTGCTCTAGACTCAGAGTGCGAACGAGTTGTCCAAGAAGCCCTCGATAAGGCCGCTGTGGGTCGAACTACTGTCATAATCGCTCACCGTCTATCTACTATTAGAAATGCTGACATCATTGCCGTCCTCCAAAATGGCAAGGTAATGGAAATGGGGACTCATGAAGAGTTAATACATGATGAGAATGGCCTGTATACGCCACTTGTCCGGTTACAGCACAATTTAGAGTATAAAGATGACAGGAGCTTGTGTACACCTTCCACGTCATCGTCATCCCTATTTGGCAATTTAAGTAGCCGTAGGCATACAATTGTACTGAGCCATTCTAGTTCCGCTCACTCAGTTTGTTCGAACGATGAATTAGAGAGGCAACTAGATAGTCATGAAAAAACGGTCGTGCTAGGGCCATCCTTTAAGAGATTGTTGGCATTGAGTTTACCGGAATGGAAGCAAGCTTCATTAGGGTGTTTTGCGGCCATATTAAATGGGGCTGTCCAACCCATCTATGGATATGCAATGGGATCCTTGATTTCAGTATACTTTTCACAAGACAATGAGGAGATAAAGAGAAAGACGACGCATTACGCGATGTATTTCTTGGGATTGGCTGTGTTTACACTGCTGGTAAATCTAATACAACATTATTATTTTGCATATGTGGGGGAGTACTTGACTAAAAGGGTAAGAGAAATGATGCTCTCTAAGATGCTCAGTTTTGAGGTTGGATGGTTTGATCAAGATGAAAATGCAACTAGTACACTTTGTTCTAAGCTTGCCAAAGATGCCAATGTGGTAAGAGATTATTCTTTAATAATTTCCTATGCGTTTTTCTGATAAGGGTGATAACGAGCCGAGCTAAGCCCGAGATTGGCCTTGCTCGGCATGTGCTCGTGAAACGAATCTCGTGCTTGAGCCGCCCTCGAACTTACCCGAATCTGAGAAATCGAGCTATTTATCATACTCGTGAGCCTTAACCTGATCCCGAGCCGAGTTCAATCTTACTCGAGCCTTTATAGAATTGTTAAGTTACCGTTTTTTTTTCTTTTGATGGTTCCAGTAATAAAACCGGAGATTATATTTCAAAATATTGGGCAAATTAACGAAAACATTTGATATGTTTATACAAAGTTATAATCATAATAAAGATTTTTATAAAATGAGACAAAATATTATTGTATCACACAAGCTCGAGCCGCTCGCGAGCTTAACATTAGCACTACTTGACTCGTTAAGTTATCAAGCCGAGCTCCATCTCGTGCCAAGCTTGCACGAACTGAGCAAGCTGAGCTCGAGCTGTATGTCTCGTCTTATTATCACCTTAAGATATAAAAATTAATATCATTACACTTGTAACTTTTTAAGACCAACATTGTAGCCTTGGCTTGAGTATTAGTGGCGTTGCTTTCATAGTTCCATGCGCATGAAAGGAAGATTGTTTCCAGTTTCCTCTTGTCAAGGTCTTACATTTTATGCGCCAGAAATGCTCATACTTTTTAGTTAAGGTAAATAAAGTTAGGTGAGCAAAATCGTCTATTCGATATGGTTTTGGCATGGGAAGCATATCAAATATCCAAATATGTCAATTTCGACGATTTTAGCGCCAAAACGATCATCCTATTTAGTTAAGATAATTAGAACTAAGGGTGAGCAAAACTGTATATTATAAAACTGGTATTTGCGTCATAAATTCGTATAATTGAAATCATATATCGCATTGTATACTGATGATAAACCGTATTCCATATTTTTTTGTCCGTCCTAATTTGAACCTCAAATTTTTTGTAACAGTTTCTATTATATACCCTAATACCCCCCGAAATAATGTTTTTAATACCAATCTTTTATGAAGTATTGAAACGTAACTTCTGATTACATAGAACTGCAATTATATGAATCGGATAATGATAGGGCGGCGCCACCGGGTGGTACCCCATCTCGTCACCACCCTCTCACATGCACAAATTATTTTAGGAGTTCCCACTTATTGCACGTGAGAGAGTGGCACCAAGATTGGGTGCCACCCTATGACGCCAACTTCCTATCATTATCCTACTCTGTAATATACTTGTTGGTTTACCGAGCTCATATTTTCATGTTTGCTTTTGGTGGCGACAGGTAAGATCGTTGGTAGGTGATCAAATGGCTCTTTTAGTCCATACCATATCCGCAATAGTCATCGCATTCACAATCGGGTTAATTGTTGCATGGAGGTTGGCCATTGTCATGATAGCAATCCTCCCAATCGTCATACTCGGCTATTACTCAAGACGGATTTTACTCAAAATCATGTCAAAGAAAGCAACCAAGGCCCAAGATGAAAGTAGCAAGTTGGCTGCCGAAGCCGTGACTAATGTCCGAACCATAACCGCTTTCTCTTCCCAGACACGGATCTTAGACATGCTTAAAAAAGCCCAAGAAGCTCCAAGAAAGGAAAGCATTCGACAATCGTGGTATGCCGGTATTGGGTTAGGAACAACCCAATCCCTTAACATCTTTGCATGGGCCTTTCAGTTTTGGTATGGGGCTAAACTCATTTCCCAAGGTCACCTTTCTGTTAAAGAATTATTTGCGACGTTTTTCATCCTTGTCACCACGGGCCGTGTCATTGCCAATGCGGCGAGCATGACATCAGACATAGCCAAGGGCTCAGATGTTGTGGGGTCAGTGTTTTCCATCCTAGATCGAGTCACTCGAATTGAGCCTGATGATGCCAAGGGGTATAACCCTAATAAAATTGCAGGACACATTGAATTTCAAAGTGTGGATTTCGCATACCCCGCTAGGCGCGACATGATTATATTCAAGGGCTTTTGCCTAAAAATTGAAGCCGGTAAATCAACTGCGCTAGTAGGCCAAAGTGGTTCCGGCAAATCGACTATAATTGGCCTAATCGAGAGGTTCTACGATCCAGTTAAAGGCAGTGTTATGATAGATGGGCGTGACATAAGAACGTACAACCTTAGGTCGCTAAGGAAGCATATAGCCTTGGTAAGCCAAGAGCCCACATTATTTTCTGGTACCATAAGGGAGAACATAATGTACGGAGCCGATGATAATATTAATGAATCCGAAATTTTTAACGCAGCAAAAGCTGTAAACGCACATGATTTTATATCCGGATTTAAAGACGGGTATAACACATATTGTGGGGATAAAGGAGTTCAGCTTTCCGGGGGTCAAAAGCAAAGAATCGCAATTGCAAGGGCTATATTACAAAACCCAACAATTATTTTGCTTGATGAGGCAACAAGTGCGCTTGATAGCCAGTCCGAAAACATTGTGCAAGATGCGCTCAAAAGGGTGATGCTAGGGAGAACAAGTGTGGTGGTAGCTCATAGGCTAAATACTATCCAAAATTGCGATTTGATTGCAGTTTTGGATAATGGAAAGATTGTCGAAAGAGGAACTCATTCGTCTCTTTTAGATGAAGGAACTAGGGGAGCTTACTACACCTTAGTAAATAATCAAAGAAATCATTAACTCACATATTTATTACTCCCTCCGTTGAGGTGCTATGTTTGCTTTTGGCACAAAGACAGCGAAAAGAGTAGGGCATTATTTGTAGTTATTTTTAATGGATGAGAAGTGGACAATAAACCTTTGAAATATCAAATAACTCATAGAAAAACTCTCTTATATAGATATATAAACATATGAATTATTTTAGGAAAAAAAAGATCTAAATTTTATACTTCTTCTGTTTTTACTTATATATGTGTCCTTTGATCACATTTAGATACACTCGCTACTCTTTTTACTAATTTTCAAATTATGAGATTAAATATCATAATATGTATAGTCATGAAAAAGCTTTTCGTGAGAAATTGAATGATAATTTTCATAATTTTTGAACAAATATATTTCTATATAAATATTAAAGTCAAAGGATGAACTTGAAAAGGCAATAATTTATAAAAAACGAACCGAGTGTGCAACCAACTTCAATGAATTAGTGTGAAAGACGCATGTATGGTAGAGATTACTAATAATATGTACATGCAATGCATCGAAAATTAAGTTAGTTAATGGATTCGATGACTATGAACAAGGGTGAAACCAAGAATACATATACCTAGAGCAAATTTTTTTTGTTTTTTGATATTCGAAATATATTTGAAGGTTTCTTAATAAGTGGATAACTATACATGTTTTTACCCCATATCTATTGAGTATATTTTACGTGTTATTTTTGTAACATCAACCCAAATGAGAAATAACGTGTTTTCATTCGATATATTATCAACACTATAGTAGTTTTATATACTAAACAAACTGTTTTATAAATATTTTAATTATTTTAGCGACTAACTATTCAAATTGAGTTTGTAAGGCAATTTCAATGAAATTCATGTTCTAAGTTTGACCGTTTGTCACTTTTTGGACGTGAAATGATGATGTATGTTAAAATGGGTTGGAGAGTACGTGTTAGGGCCAAAATTCACAATAATTGGCATGACACGTAGCAGTGTAAGACTGGGTAATCTAATAAGACATGGATCGCTGACGTGGCGCAACATCATTGGGCAAGGAAGAAGCACATGGATTGAAGGCAAAGCAAGATTAACGGCTGAGATTGACAGTAACAAACACACAACATACAACAACTATATTCACCAAATCAACAACAACCCCCATAAAAATCAGACCTGCTGAGCAGGACTCGGAGGAAGACCCAAAGAGCCGTTAGGGTTTCTTCACCACATTATAAATAGAGGAAAACAAGGGGAAGCAAGGCATTCATAATCCAACACACACTCACTCTCATATTCATAACACTTGAGTCATTTCTCCAAGTTCTATTAATATATTCTACATAACATTCGTACTCCCTAAGCCCCCTCTAATTTCCACCAGAATCCTGTGGTACCATCAGAATCCGGTGGTTCCACCAGAGCATATCTTGTATTTCCGGCAGAGTATACCCTTAATTAGTTCTGCCAGAATCTGGTAGTACCACCAGAAGCGTACATTGTACCCCAAGAGCAAGTACTTTTACATTTTAGTGCATATATTTGGCGGGTTTCCGACTCTCCCCACGGTTTTTCCCACATTGGATTTCCGCGTCACCATTTTCGTGTGTCCTTGCTCATTTACTTTATTTTCTTTGTTCTTTTCGTCATTACTTTTACTTAGTTTACTTTCATATTCTATCACAAATCACATATAAATCAACCTTCACATTAAGGCTAAAAAGAGTAGATCATTTGACCCCTCCATAAATGATTTAAAAGGTTTGGTCAATTTTTGGCCTAAATAATTTGGCGCCCAACGTGGGGCAAAGTGATCGATTTCTATATCCAAACTATCATCGAGTCAGTACTCCACCAGAGTGCCTACCAGAAATCTTCAGACCTAGCCACCATGGTACCTCCAGAATCTGCCAGAGAAGAAATGATGAGTCCACAAGAAACCCCCAGTATGGTACCGACAGAGGGTGTACCAGCAGGGATGTTCAGCACAGAAGTGCAGGTCCAGAGCAGCATATCTGGAGGAACCTTTAGGCATCCATGCCGAACTCCACCAGATTCAGATACTCTGCAGGTTATCCGGAAGGAAATGAACACCCTGCACAAAGTCGTAGAGAACCTGCAGAAGGACAGCCTGGATATGTAGGCAAGGATAGCAGCCATGGTACCCCTTCACCCAGTACCGGTCCTACAGAATGTCCAGACGATGGTTCCAACAACCTACTCGCTCCAGGATTCAGAAGTGTGTAGATGACCAGAATGACAAGTTCCCCCTGAGCCGGTTACCAGATTTACTCCAGGGGGTCTACCGCTAAGTCACTCTATAGATCCAGTCGGACTTGGAGCTCCCAGTCGGACTTGGAGCTCTAACACCTAGTCACTCTCTCATGTTGACCAACATGCAGGCTACCCTAGGTAATATTCTGTCTAGTGGTTTTCTTGGGGCTAACTCCTTCTCTATTACAGGTACCACCAGCCAGCAAGTACCACACGAGCAATGCATGTCCATCATTAATGCCACCCCTCTGTCTAACAGCTTTGCCAACCAACGCTACTCCATACAACAACACTATGTAGGAGCAGCATCAGGAGGTAATCCCTTTGGCTTCGTCCCGCCTGTTTCTAACCCTTTTACAGGAATAGGAGGACAGGTGGAACAACAGCTCAAAGAGCTCCAGGAACTCAGAGACATGATCAAAAAAATACCGGGCATGCCACGCCATCTGGAAAGAGTAGCCCAACAGAGTTATACAGACTCCCCCTTCGTGGACGTCATATCATTTATCGACGTGCCTAAAGGATTCAAAGCACACACAATGACGTTATACGATGGGACCAACGACCCTTCAGACCACATCAACCAATACAAACAGAAGATGATGGTTGTAACAACTACAGTACCCCTGAAAGAGTCATGCATGTGCAAGGGCTCTAGGTCCACCTTAACGGGGGCAGCACTGCAGTGGTTCGTCAATCTGTCGAATACTTCCTTGGCATCTTTCGCGGACTTAGTCAATGCATTCAACCACCAGTTCGCTAGTAGCCGCAAGCAAGAGAAGCAGACTAGTGACCTATATCGCGTTATTCAAAGGTACGATGAGCCTACTCGAGAGTATATGTGCAGGTTTAATAGGGAGAAGGTACATCCCTAGATGTGACATTTCCACCGCAATTGAGGTCTTCAGGCAAGGACTACTCCCAGACTCCGACCTGTACGAAGAATTGACGAGGTACCCATGCAATACCTTTAAGGATGTGCAAGTAAGGGCAATGTCAACGATTAGATTAGAAGAAGACTCATATCCATAAACATATATGGTACACCTGAGGTAGACTGTAACTTAATAATTTCATTACCTTCTTTTTACTTCGAATAGCTACTGACTTGAGCGTCGGAGAGCCGTTGGAGCAACAAATATCTTGCAGGACAGTCAAGTAGTCATCCTGCCAGCAAGGGGTATCACTCAGCCTGCAGGACTGCTTTCCCTGCAAGCAGAGCAAGTCATTGTTCCTGCAAAATAGGTCACTCTTCCAGAAGATCACCCTATCAGCAGGACGAGTGAAAATACATGAAGATCAAGGCACTCCTCTTGCGGAACAGGTCATGCTCTCTACATATTCAGCAGGGTGTTGATCCATAATCTGGGGGCAATTCAATCAAATGTACTACCAGTATAGCTGCAGGAACCAATCACATTTTGCAATCTGCCATGATATAACAAGTTCCTCCTCAGCAGGGGAGAGACGAACATGAGTCCCAGGCTGTTCTGCATGCCCTCCACAGTGGGCCTGTGAAAGTCATGCAGGGGGCAGGACCCTCCCCATCAATTTGCCAGTTGGCAGTACAATACTTAAGTTATCAGTCTTATGGTCATACATGACCTGCAGACTACATTATTTGGTACAGTTTTCGAAAGTTATTCTAAAACCGAGAGTTTCCTTCTGAACGAATATTTTACATCTTAACAGATTCGAAATAAAAACTTTTAAAAAAGTATTTCTTAGCGAATGCTTTCAAAAATGTTCAAAAACACTTGTTTTGCTTTTTCACTACTCTCCTCACTGAAGGAGCCATACTAACCTTGGATGGCAGTCTGCCATACCATGGATTGAAGGCAAAACAAGATTAACGGCTGAGATTGACAGTAACAAACACACAACAAACAACAGCTATATTCACCAAGTCAACAACAACCCCCGTAAAAATTGGACCTGCTGAGCAGGACTCGTAGGAAGACCCAAAGAGTCGTTAGGGTTTCTTCACCACCTTATAAATAGAGGAAAGCAAGGGGAAGCAAGGCATTCATAATCCAACACACACTCAATCTCATACTCATAACACTTGAGCCATTCCTCCAAGTTCTATTAATATATTTTACATGCCATTCGTACTTCCTAAGCCCCCTTTAAGTTCCGCCAGAATCCTGTGGTACCATCAAAATCCGGTGGTTCCATAAGAGTATATCTTGTATTTCTGGCAGAGTATACCCTTAGTTATGCCAGAATCTGGTAGTACCACCAGAAGCGTACATTGTACTCCAAGAGCAAGTACTTTTACATTTTAATTAGTGAATATATTTGGCGGGATTCCTACTCCCCCCCGCGGTTTTTCCCACATTGGGTTTCCGCGTCACCATTTTCGTGTGTCCTTGCTCAATTAATTTATTTTCTTTGTTATTTTCGTCATTACTTTTACTTAGTTTACCTTCGTATTCTATCACAAATCACATATAAATCAAACCCCACATTAAGGCTAAAAAGAGTAGATCATTTTGACCTCTTCATAAACGATTTAATAGGTTTGGTCAATTTTTAGACTAAACAGAGAGTTGTAATTTAAACCCGCAACGTATATACCGTAGAATGAAACAAGACCTAAATCCTACAGTTTCTTGAATCAAGTTGGACAAAGATAGTAACATCTCGAAATATTGGATATAAAATGTTATGAAGATAATAACACGTTTTAATAATGGGACGAACCGAAATGAAAAGTAGAAGAAATTAGAGGCATTAGCGTAGGTAACACTTTTGAAGACTTGTAGTGGTATGAGAAAAGGTTTAAATATAGAATAAGCACAAGCAGTATTAGAAGGAGATGAGAAACATGGGAATTAAGGTAAAAAGGTAATACAAAGTATAGTAATTGAAAGTGCAAAATGTTAACAACCAATTTACCGTATTTTACAAATTATCACTATGTACATTGTTTATTCACAAATTCTCATTTGTGACGGGACGATCCGTCGCAAGCTTGGGACGGGTCAAGCTCTCCTCACAAAGTGCAAGTGGGGACGATCCGTCGCAAGTTTCGTTAATAGAGTCGCAAGTAAGAACTAGATGAGAAATACAATATACTTAGGAGTTTTTTATAGCAGTAGTGAGACTCATTTTTCAAGAGGTGGAATAATGTGTGATGATCCCTTCCTGCTTTGTTCCTTCCCTATTTATAGGCGCTGCAACCCTAATACTTCTCTTTCGTTCCTCCAGAGATTCCCTCCTGAAGATCCTCAACTTCCATGTTTTCAAGGGGTTAGTTGTTGACTGATTCCTGTTCCTCCTGGCAGCAGGCTGGATTTGCGTAACTCTGTTCCGCCTGTTAAGTCTCCTATTCTTCCTCAACTGCTCCTAAGTTCTAGGAAGTTGTTGTTGACTTGTTCCAGCTGCTGACTTGTTCCAACTGATTTGCCTTGGCTTGTTATTTATAGTTGCTTCCTTTGACCCGTTCCTCCTCAGCGTCTTCTTCCTATTTCTGCTCAACCTCCTTATTTATGTTCAACCTCCCTATTTCCGTGGGATTTGTTATGTTGACTGAGTAATGGACTTGACTTGACTCTTATTCCTTTTTGCTCAGATATTTATGCACCACGTCATCGATCCTCCTATTGCTCTTTGCTCCAATCACGATATGCTACGTCGTTAGGTGGAAAAATGTAAATTTTGGGCCAAACACCCGTCACAAGCTTGCGACAGGTCGCCCCGTCGCAAGTAAGACTTCTTGTTATTTATTACTCCCTCATATTCTTTAAGTTCTTCCACATTTGTTTTGGACAAATATTTAGTGGTAAGATGATATATGAATGTTAATGTGGGGTCATAAATTATTATAAACACAAATGATAGACAAATAAGGAAAGTAGAAAATCTTAGTGAATTTGGTGTTTTAGGAAATATGGAAGATCTTAGATAATACGGGGGGAGTACAATTTACCACCTATATTACACCTTATATATCTCATCCACCACCGTATTTCATTCCCGAATCATCATTTGAATTAAATCCCGACTAATTAAGTTAATAAACTATAGAATGACTAAAACACCCTCACTTTCATTCCATCATCAATTCATGAAATTTCCAAATGTTATAACCTCGCCATCCCCAACAACAATAACTCAAAGTAACGATTGGAGGTGAATAATGGTACATCAGCACTTGGAAAATCTTCCATTCATTTTGATACCTCGTATACTTTTCCATAGATTGAAAGGCATATATCTCTTGATTTGTTGATTTTTTTTTGTAAATTTTATGATGTGATGTATTTATTTGTTTCTTCCATTTTTTGTTAAAAATATTGAATCTTACCTATAACCCATAAAAAATTAATTAATCACAAAAATGTGATTTTTGTTATAAAGATTGGATCTTTCTTATCCTTTTATATTAAAGCAAAAACCACAAAGCTGACGTGTCAGCATGTGGAAAAAGTCAATAAGTACAATGAGCATTGATACTTGCTTTTCTTAATTGTTCAATGAATTAATACAAAATTTATATACAATATTAAATAATTATAATTACAACAATTATGTAAAATAATTAAATTGATCACTATTAGGTACTAGGCAATTGTCAGTATTGACTCTTTGTATTGTCCATAAATGATTTTCTATAGGTTAATCCTCTATATATTAAAACTCAACCATTTACTTCATTCTCCTTAACCCACGTCAACAAAATCAAAGTCTTTTTCATTTTTCTCTGGTGGGCCCCACCAGTCTTTCTAGTTTTATTTAATGAGCCATTTTCTTGCAAGGAAAGTAGCATGATACGGAGTATGATTAAAAAAACCCAAAAAAGAATGAGACTTACAAAATTCAACCCCTATATATTAAATAAAAACAAAATTTACAATAAAAAATAAGATTAATGAATATGGGTATAATATCCGTTATACTTACACTTTTAAAATAAATAAATCATATTCAAAACTATCACTTCTAACTTTTATTGAAATATTAAAAATAAATGCAAATATATAATAAAAAAATATATAATAAAAAAAATCAGTTAATTCCTATTTAGGAATACAAATCTAATTTCTATACTTATTAATAACTTAAACGGCCAATACCTTAGCCCAAAAAAATAATTTCACGGCTATGGGAAATTTTGAAGTGATCTTTAAAGTTCTATTATTTTGAAAAAAAATCAATTCCATACTTACAATTTTTTTTAATAATGGAATTTTAAAACTGATTGAAAGGCTAATATTCCGTATATTTTAAAAACAAAAAAAATAAGGAAAGGTATATATGAAAATAGACTGTCACTATAAATTAAAAAAGACGACTATATTTGCATGACTAACCGGAAATAAAAATAAAGCAGATTTTGGTGGCGCCATTGTGGTCCTCAACAATGAAAATGGAGAAGAAAACAAATTTAACTAAATAAAAAATAAATTTAGCATAGTATTAGTTTTTTTATAGTGGAGGAGATGAAAATAAATTAAGAAAGAGTGGTGAGGTTGGAAATGAAAGTCGACAGATATGGAAATAAAGTGAGTTAGGATTTTGGTGAAATTTTGAGGTTTCATTTTGTGTGATTTTAGGATAGTATTAGTTTTGTGAGAGAGGGTGTCATGTTATGGACTTATGGCCGTGGGTTAACAATCTAATTTTATTGGGTTAACAATCTTCCTTCTATTATTAAAATACAAATATTTAAAGTCATTTGGTTAAATCACCTTATTATGTACACAAGGATCCATTAACTTTATAACTTCATTTAATTAAAATACACCTTCTAAAATATGAGTAATACTTACAAAATGATTTATACCTTAATTTTTTTATTTCCATTTTTATGAATTATTCCAGTTAAAATTTAGTACACATTTGTTTTAGGATCATTGATTTTGTACCAAATATAAATTAAAAAAAACATTTCATATATTATTTTCCACACTTTTATACAAATTAGTAAGAAAATACTATGTAACTAAAATAATACTCTCCTTCTATTGAAGGATGATATAATCGTAAATTGGTGTTGATTGGTCATGTCAGTTTTATTGGAAAATAATATTGATAATAATATAGACATACTTATAATTAAATTATATAATATATTTATAACCATACCAGTTTACAAAATTATAAATAAATTCAACAAAATAAATTACAGTTAAATGAAATGAATACTAATTGGCGAAAAACTATCAATTTATTAAATATTTACTTAATTAAAATGTACTCCGTAGTTTATTTTAACACGATCAAACTGGTTAGTTTATAATATTGGTCATGATAAGTAAGGTAACTCGCGTCCGAACATGCTCCGAAAGCATGTCATAGTTGGTGTATGCTAATTGACTTACAGTTGAAATATATAATTCCATGTATATTAAAACCCAAACAAATAAAGCCTCCATATTCATCCAAATCACCACTACATATTTTTCAACTTGCAATTATATACAACCCCATTTCCCAAGTTCAACTGCTTTTTCTTTTTATTGTCAACATTAGAATTCTTATATTCCAAGTTCAATAAAAAATTTACCAACAATATTTTAAAAACAAATAATTAAAATTTATCATATTCAGTAATTTATTTATTTATTGACGGTACTAAATAACAATAAATGATAAAAAAAATAATAATAAAATCTATTTTCCATTAAGTACTTTTTATTAAGTATGATAAATGTATAAATAAAAAAACAATAAAGAAAGAAAGTCATAAAGGAAGACACAGTTTTTTTACCGTACTGCATTACTTCTTGACTACTATAAAAAATATTTTAAATCTTCCAACAATAAATTTGGACAAGTTCAAAAAAGAAATCAAGATTTTACTAAAAATAAATCACTTATTTTTATTTTTTTTTCACTATTTATTTTGGGTCCATTATTTATTTTGCCTTTTTCATAAATTTTATTTGCTTAATATAACTCATTTGGGGTAATTAAAGACATGACCACATAAACCCGAACTCGAAAAACCGGTTGAAAATATTTGGGGAGTTTTTATAAAATGTCAACAAAAAAACCAGCGTCGTTGACATTTTTTCTACTTTTTCAACTTTACCCTTGACTTTTAAATTTTCTTACCTCCACCTCAGTCGATTTTTTAAAAACTTTCATAGATATTTTAATATACACTAATAATTGAGATGACGAGAATATATACTTTCTTTCTCAATTTTTTTTTACTATTTAAAATGAGAATCACAATAAATTTAACGAAAAAAAAAATTGAAAAGATCACAAATTAGTAAAACAAAATAAAGTTAACAAATATAAATTACAGCGAATAATGATAATGATTTTTGAACAAATTAATCTATCAATGCAACAAGAATAATTCAAACATCTATATTAAAAGTTACTATAGAAAACACTAAATAAATTTAGACCACGCATGGAAACCCGTCAAATATCAGACTTGGACGTGAATATTTCATTCCTGAAACTTGGCCAAGATGCGGGTGATCTATGTATAAGAGCAAATTACTTTTTGTTTTTAATAAAAAAAATTATTTTTGTATTTGTTTGAATTATCGTCATTAATACATAAATTTGTTGAGTGGTCGTGAGTTATATGGAGTACGGCTTGGTAGGACTTAGGAGCTTATGAATTAGTAGGGAAATAAAGGTTTTGGATTGTTGGGCTACTTAAAAAAAAGTTGGTGGGCAAATAATCTTTGGAGAGAGGGTATCTCACTAAGTTATTATTGCGAAACCATTTTCTCAAACTGCTTGATCTAATTTTTGTGTCATTTATATAACTGATTATGACACACAATGTTTTTTTTGTTTGGCACATGTTTTCTTATCAATTGTAACCATTTTTATCATATATTGTAACCATTTTTAATTAGTATCCAATTTTAAAGTATACGTCGATATTTTATTACTTGTTATACAATTTTTTCATCTATATTTAGTATTTCAATAAGTAAAATTGTAAGGTCGTTTTACACTAATTTAGTGTAAAATGCATTACACAAGAATTATTGTTTGTAAAATATATTTGACTAATTTCATAAATTCCACCCAAATATATCATCATTATCATATATGCTATAATAATAATATTTTTACTTTATTTCATAAATACATCCCCGTGCAATTTTGCACGAGTTAAAACTAGTAGAAATAGAAATACCCGTGCAAGAATAATTGAGAAAGGGAGTTAACTATGATGATATTGTTAATGAACAATACGTCAAAAATTTATCAAAATAATTTTAGTAAGATACCCATATTCATTTTGTTTTTGCATAACAAAATCACATACTTAATGGAAAAATACTTAACAAAAAACAATAATTTTTTTTATTACTATTCAAGATCTAATTTATATATATGCATTTAATTTAATACTAAAAAAAATACCTTTAATAAAGAGCGCTTAAAAATAACTTCTAATGAATATTTTTTTAATAATACTTAAATAAAATAAAATTCGTCATGGAAAAAAGTCAAAATTATCTGTGTCAGATAAAACGAAGGGAATAAACATAGCAAATGAGATTTTTTACAAGAAAAAAAAAACATAAATCATCAAAAGCTTTTCACATCAAACCACACCCAAAAAAATAAAGACCTACATCTAGTACTCATCAAAATGCAAAATAAATTTGCACAAAACTCAAGAACAAAAAGCTAATAGTATATGAGTCTTCATAACTAAAGAAGGTCGTGAGCTTCTCAACGTTGTCATTCAAATTATTGATGAGAAAAAACTGAGACGGAAATTTGAGTGGTGAATGGTGTTTGTAAGGGTGATGAGTTATCTGGATTTGTAAAGGACGAGGGGGATGAGAAGTGAGGAAGAGAATAGTAGCTTTTTGAGAGTACAATATAAAGACGGCTCGAAGAACCAAATCAAGGCAACCAAAAAAAACGAGGGTTGCGTTGAATGTTAGGGTGAGAGATTTTATATAAGGAGACTTGATTTGTAGGGTAAGGATTTTTATGTACAAAACTAGTTTTAAACTCGTGCAAACAATGCACGGGTCGTATTGTTAAAATGGCATGCGTTATTGCGCTACCATTGGATACGGGAGCTACATAGTTTAGAATTTAAAACATGTAATCATTATGCTAAATAATTTATTCATAATACATGACTTTTTATGAACCCAACTAACAACATCCACATTGAAGAGGTGATCCTCTTCCTCTCTTTTATTTCGTCTAATTTTTTTATTGCTACACGCCTACACCTCACTTTCTCTTTCATCTACCCAATTTCATCATCCTCTTCCTCTCTTTTTCTCGACATCAAAGAGGGTGTTCACTTCCTTTCTTTTTCTCCTTTTAAATAGACTCCACTATCATTTTTCTCTCTTATATGGCACTTGGGACAAGACAAGGACATCCTCCATAAATAGAGGATGTCTTCCTCTTTCTCTTCAAAGAGGATGTACCCACATTGAAAAGGACATCCTTTTAGATCAGAGAGAGTCCTAAGAGGATGTTTCATCATCTTCAATGTGGATGCTCTAAACTATCTGCTTATATAATATTATTATTAATATTGACCCATTTACAGCCTCAGTGGTCGTATGCGTCTTAAATCCAAACTAAACCGAATGATATACAATAAAAAAACTAACATTTAATCCATTTACATTTTAACCCATTGAACTTAGCTCATAAAAAAGGATCCTTATTAATTCCGCTCCGTCAGCGTTAATTAATACACATGCTACTATGGGACTCATTAAACCATATTGATAGGGTATTGGATGTGCATTATTGTAAATCAAAATCATCTAAGTCCCGCTTACTTGTGACCCTTGAAATCAATACTTAAAACCTTAAAGACAGTCACGCTAAACCGGTATAGAAAGATAAATGTTGACTTTGGATGTCTTTAAAGTTATAGTGGCCTGAAAAATGCGTATACATTTACGTAGTTTTTTTACAATATTGTGATATCTTTGGAAACGTTAGTCTCTCGTATAGATATAGGTAAAATTGTATTATATTGATAAAAAAATTTATAATCAATAGTTATTAGAATATAATGTTGAGTTATCCACAATATATATAAAAATCTATTATCTATATTTATAAGTATACATTTGGGTTTTATTGGTAATGACATGAATATTACTTTTGTCAAAAACATGAGTTGACCTGTAAATCTGACCCGATCGTTAACCTTATAAACTAATTCGTATGATCAAACCCGCACATTGAACCAAAATTTAACCGGCCCATTTGACAAATCTAAGCGGGATATTTTGATAAAACCGTCTTTTGACAAAAGTAAACAATAGAGCCATGTAAACTTAAATAAGCCCATGATAATTTCTATTAAGAAGAACAAAATTTGGTAGGAGAAAAACATAACTCTATGTTCAGTAAGGATCCTCTGTCCCATTTGGTGTCCCATTGTGTGTCCCACACCATACAGATTCTGACACATCAACCAATTAGTATATATACTGCATATTTTATTCCTACAATAGGTGATGTGTCGGAATCTGTATGGATTGGGACACAGAATGGGACACAAAAGTGGGACAGAGGATCCTTACTGATCTATGTTAGTCTTTACCAACTCACCGCCCAACTCTCATCCTCTCTTTCATTATTTTTTCACATCATTCAAATTTTATTTAATATTTTGCCTCTCAATTCATCTTCTTATTATCATACAAAAAAGAATATCGAAATCTTCTACACTAAAATATGTTTCGGGGGCATATGAAAATTCAAATTTGTTCAGTCAAGTAATTTTCATATTTAATTAAATACTTCTTATTTATTTACATACTTTTGATGATGTTATTAAATGTTTATTTGAGTTTGATTTACTTATCTTAGTTTATTTATTCTCACTTTTCAAATTATTATGTTATGTATGTATATCTTCTCCTTTTTTGAAATTAATTTTTTGTTACCGTCTTAAACTTTGTAGATCTGATATTTTCATTAAATTAAAGTTATCTATGAAATTTTTTCCAAATGAATATTGGTTTTTTTAATAAATTATGCTTTTGAAATTTTATATTATTGTTTTGAACATGAAATGGTTCAATCCTTTTTATTCCCTGAAAAATGAGGTTTGTTTAACCATTTTTGCCATTTTCAGTAAATACATTCACTCTTTTATTGTTAATTATTTTATTCAACCTCAATTTTTATTATTGTTATTACTATTATTTTAAATATTTAAATTTTGTCGAATTAAATTATTTTTTGTTCATTATTTTAAGAACCATTCATGTGGCACAAACAATTCTTTTAAATTTTCTCCTACTATTAATGTATCGTTTTATAGGAGTATTAAATTTGTAATGAATGAAATCATAAGAGAATAAAAAATGAGAGAGTAATTAGGAAAGAGAGTAATTAAATCTGATATCCAGGTGGGATCTCTATCTCTTGAAAAAAAAGTTTGCTTTTCTCACTTTCCTACAAATCAGGAGCCAATAGAAATTCCCTAAATGTTTTTGCTTTAATATATAGTAGATAGGTTGAGCTCTTTCATTTAGGTAGTTGACGACCCACATATTATATTAGCCCAAATTTTAATTTAAAACGGGTACGATCCGTCTTACGATTAAGACGGATTAAATATATATCAAATCACGGAAAAATGTTGCCTAGGAAATGCGAAATTACCTAATAGTGTTGTATATTGGTATACAATTATACAATGAAAACTGAAATTACAAGGCTATAAATGACAGAAATTAAAACAATGTAAGACGGTATTTATCAACTCAATCGAAACGTGTAAAAGCATACTTTCCTTAGAATATTTCGACCCTATTAGCCTTTAGGTATCACGAAATCTCTGTACGATAAGACGATTTTCCTTTGTCTAAGTCAAGAACAAAGTTGTACGAACAAGATAGTTTTCCTTGTGTTTTGTTAATCACTACTACAAATTCCTTACTTTCTTGACACTTCAACATCTACACTTTACAAAGCGTCAAAACAAATTGCGGTGTAAAACTAAAATTTGCCCTCTTTTAACATAAACTTTTGCGCCCAACTCCAATTTTATTTAAAAATTTACTAAGAGCACCCACATTGGTCTTCTCACCAATTTTCATGAAAATTGTAATAATATATTAAATGTAAAAAGTTATCCACCTAAGAGAGAGAGGCCCACTTGCATGGTGAAATTTTTCACCTGTCCGAAAATGGGTGAGAATGAATTAATTGCCCACTTTTTTTTGCTTTTGCGTACCATCAGGTGAAAAATTGCGCCATGTGTCTATCCTTCAACCACTCTATTTTCTTTGCCAACGGCTATATGCAACGGTAATATTTCAGCTAAAATTCCTTTAATTTTTTTTTTTTAAAAAAAATAAAATAATCATAATTCATATTTTTTCCCCCTCTATAAAATGAGTCTAATATCAATACATTTCCTCACACTTCTTCTTTTATATTCTCTCTACATATCTCTCCAAATTACATATTATATCTATTATTTACACAAATATGAATCCTCATAATCGTAATAATATAAATCGTGATATAAATAAGAATATGAATCCTTCTAATATGAATCGTAATGATATGAATCTAGATATTAATTATACTAATTATCATCCTCCTCAAGATAATATTAATTATACCAATTATCATCATCCACAAGATCCTTCTCAAGTGCAACCACTTTATCCATTTTCATATAATTACACTACTTATCATCCTAATCCTACTCTTTCTCAACCAATTAGACCTATTTGTACTCCGTTTTCAACATATCCGCAACCCGTTTATCAAGCAGTAGATCCCTCACAAACTCCCCCAAGTTACCACAATTCAAATGAAACTGAAGTGGAAGCTAATACGGGAAATGGAAAAACACCCACTTCAAATACGGGTAGATCTAATCTATGGCCTGTAGTAGAAGATGAAGCCCTAATTTCGTCATTCATGAGGGTTTCAGAAGATAGTATAGTTGGCACGGACCAAGCGAAGGAAGCATTTTGGAATAGGGTTAAAATGTTTTACGATGAGGCCCAAGAAGCTAATCCCGGTGTCTTGAAGATACGAACTCGTGCTATGCTTGATGGTCGATTTCGAAGAATCTCAACTCAAGTCATGAAATGGAGTTCGTGCATGGAAATAGCCACCAGGAGGAAGAGAAGTGGAATGAGTGAAGACGATGTTATTGCCGAGGCTAGAGAATTATACAGTCCAGGTAAATTCGCTTTGGAGCATGCTTGGAATATGTTGAAAAATTATGAAAAATGGAAAATAGCAATTTCTCCATACTCTAAAGAGCGTTATGATAGTACTCCAAGTCAAGTTGGTGGTAACGATGGAAGTAATAGTAGCGGGAAAAGAGTACGCCTTGAGGGTGAAGAGTACTCTACACCCATATCTCTTGATGGTGAAAGTGTGGCTAGTGAACGACCTGAAGGTGTCAAAGCTGCGAAGAGAAACAAAGGGAAGAATAAGGTTCATGGTAGTACTTCCGAAGTTGATGAAAATTTTCAAGCCGGAGTTAATAAGAGATTGGAAATGATTACTCAAACAACCTCCCAAGAGCATGAGCTTCAACAACGTAAGTTGCAGGTTGAGGAAGCGAGGATTCAGTTACATCGAGAAAGGATGGAGTTTACTCGAGAAAGAGAAGCAAGAATAAAAAAGGAAAATGATTTTAATACGCTTCAGCAATTACTTGCCGCAACACATTTGCCTCTCGAACTTGAAGATTATAAGCAAGAGTTGTTGCAATCATTTAAGCGTCGTTAATTATGTTTACTAGTTTATTTATATGTGTGTTAGTGTTTGTTTTTAATTGTCTACGCTTTAATTTAGTTATGTTTTAATTTTTTTAAAGTTTTAATTGTTTTTTTTTATTTGGTGTTGTTTATTATTAATGGATTCAAGTTATCTATGTTATTAATTTATCTGACAATATCTTATCTTTTATCTCTTACACAAAATCTTATCCAACGAACAAGGTCCAATGACTGAGATATCAATCTGACAAGATCTTATCTTTTATCTCTTATACACAATCTTATCTTATCTTTAACTTTGCCTACATTTTATTTGGTTTTTATTTAGTTAATGTAATGCACTATTTTCTATCTTTAATTAAATTAAGAATAAATGTGTGTCGTAAAATCAAAAACGTAATTAAAAATATTACTCGAGATTAAAGATACAATATATGTAAGGTCTATACAAATAAATATATTTACGAATACAGTTAATTTATATTCAAAAAAACCGTGTAAAAAAATGAAATTCGAATTTACAATAATAACGGAAAAAATAAAAAAATTTAAACTCAAAAATATAATATGATTACAAATATTTATAATGAAGTATAAAAAAAATAAAAGTGAGAGTTAGTGGAATGTTGATGTGGATAGTGTGGGGTATAGTTAGGGGTGAGCAAAACCGGGTACCCGGTACGGTTTTAATAACCGTATCGGGTACCCGGTTTTTGGAAGGCCAAAAATTAATACCCGGATCCGACCCGGTTTAACCGGGTACCCGGTTTTCGTATACCCGGTTAAACCGGGTACCCGAAAACCGTATACCCGGATCCGGTTTAATTGATAATGCTCAGACCTGGAATTCGAGTCCACAACATTAGTAACGACCAATAAATAAGATGCTTATATAATCTATTAGGATCATTATTATAAAACACAATTACTTGCAAAGTCAGTAGGTAAAATAGCAAAATACAAATTTGCAAAACTTCACACAGAAATTTGTCACTGATAAAAGTGAGTTGCGTATATTATAAGTTTCACATAAAATGATTGGTGCTCAAAATTTCACCCATATAGTCAAAATAGACAACAAAATTTTACATACAACTTTTTTTTTGGTTATTTTTAATTAAACCGGGTCAAACCGTATACCCGGTTTTGATTTTCCCCGACCCGGACCCGGTACGGTTTTTTTAAAAACCGTATCGTATACCCGGAAATTCGTATCGTGTACCCGGAAATCCGTGTAATTAAAACCGTATACCGTATCGTATCCGTATATTAAAACCGTATCGTATATTTTTGCTCAGCCCTAGGTATAGTAAAGTATGTAAGATAATGAAAGTTGAGTATTTGTAGATGTGAGTGTTTTTTTGATGTTTTTTGGTAAATTTTTGTGGTGAGTGGAAAGCTGAGGTGGAAGCTGAATAGGAGAGAGAAAAGCTGAAAAAGTGTATGATGAAAATGGGTGAGATTTCACCATTGTGGATGGTCTAAGCGGTTCTGAATTTTTTAAAAAAACAAGAGGCCCCCCAACAAAATCGAGCGATTGAAACTCTTTTATCTCTAATCTCCGATGGATCTCAAAGCCCTTGTTTCAAGTTTCATCTCTCACATCAAACTCCCTCTCCATTTAAATCTCACTCATGTCGGTTATCTTTTAGAGTTCTCATAATTCTCAGTACAATAAAAATTGTCAACTCGCCATACACCATACTCGTTCAATGTAAGTAACTGCACTGTCTAAATCTTTAATCCTCAATTTAAATTTTGTGTTTAATTTACAAGTTTAATCAGTGTTAATTCAATTAGGGTTCATGCTTTTAAATTTCAATCTGCGTTATTTCTCCACCATACTCGTTAGGGTTTTATGTTCATTTTTGCTCCGTATAATTTAAAGGAGACTCAATCAATAGCCATTTAACTAATCTGTGTTCTTTATGATAGATTCACGTGTGATGTACTAAAAATTGATAACAAGGTCTTGTTCTTTAGGTGTGAATTTGGTGTTGGACAGTGTTCAAAATCTGGAGGGTAATCTTCTTCTTTTATTCAATTTCAGTACCATTTATATGGTTTATATTATTCATATTTTTTGTGGTAAAAACCGAGTCATGGAAAAATGACAAACTAGTGAAGTACTTTGAACCTAATGAAGTCCTTGCTCTTTAATTCCATGACTAACTCAGTATTATCTTTTCTAAGATTGTTAGCTTGTATAAATCTCCCGCTAATCAGTAAGTTTTACCATTCTTTTGAGAGAACTTTTGTACGAGGCTGCAGCTGCACTTCCTTGAACCCTGAATAATTAAATTTGCTCGGTTTTGTTTGTTTCATGTGAGAACGAAAGTGATTGAACTTACTGAAACACATAGTTCTTGAGTACACTGTCTTCTAAAACTTCAAAATGCTAAAATAAACTTTTAATGTCGATAGAGATCGCTTAATATGATGTTTTTTATCCATTCTGATTCCGATTTAAGAGATGGAAAATATGTTACTATGTGAGACGATTAGGGGTTTATGTGAGTTGTTTCTTAAGCAAAGGGGAAATTCACAGGAAAGGTATGCTTTTAGGATAGTCCTAGTGTCTTACTAGTGTTATCTTTTCCTCTTCAATTCTCCATCAATGTAAAGGGGCAAATATAATGTCTTTAAAAGCTAGTTCTAATTAAATATACAGAGTAGTAATTAATACTATTGTTAGTATATTGCTTTTGTGATTGTAAGACAATTACTCCACACCATTTTCTCACAATGATCGACTGAATTGTACAAAAATAATTTTAGGTTTGCTTAAACATCCTTGAAATGATGGTTGTGATAAATCATACTCCAGTGGGAATGTGGATCCAATATCAAAAAAACTTTGTTCATATTTTCTCAAAAACTTGTAATTAAGGTTTCAAGCCTTTGTGGATCTTTATTATTAGAAAAATAATTATAATCGTAGTACTCCCTCCGTCTAAGTCATTTGTTTACCGTTTATATTCTCGGTGAAGGGTGTTTTAATCAAAGGTGAACAAATGATTAAGACAGAGGCTATAGTTATTTTAGCTTAGTTGATGATTTCTTACTTGATTAATAATACTCTCTATGTCCCAAAATTTGTTTATCTTTGATTAAAACCCCTTATAAATGATAGAAAAACTAAACAAATGATTGAGACAAATGGACTAGTACAACTTGTTATCAATTGGGTCGTTAGTACGAACCAATTCTTTGAGCTGTGTTGTAGACCTCTAAAGGATGTGAATCGTATGGCGGATGAAAAAAGGGATGATTAATATAGGAGTGATGGACAGTAGATAAGAAAAAGAGGCATTGTTTAAGAAACTTAAAAGATAAGCTATTATGAAAATAGACTCTTTGTAAGGATGTAATTGATAATTTCTTTTGTTAATGTCAACATATCATCATAATCACCTCCGCGTTAATGTGCATACCAAGCCTTAAACTAGTGATTTAAGGTTGATGCATTAGTCTCTCAACCGACAAGTCACATGGAGACCAGTGATGTGTTTTATAATTGATGTTTTTTCCTTTCAATTTTAATGGTCATCCTACTGGAATTCAAAATGTAACTATGCCAGGAATTGGATAATATCAAAGCAGGTTACCTAATACGAAGAAAAGTGGCCAGGTTGCTTATGTAACCCGTGGAGACCTGTAATGTATCAAGCCTCATTTATTCTAGTCACAACTTGGCAGTGCTTGCGAGAATTAGCCATAACATTTTTATATCGTTCAAAACATTATCTACTTGCTTAGTTGTAGTGATTTCTTACTTTTAGTAGAGTTACTTGCATATTCCAATGGCTTCAGTTTCCCTAGATAATTTATGTGCCTTAGGGTTTGACCAGAAAATACTATGTTCTGTGATGCCTAGGGTTGAAGACCTAATTACTTTGAAATTTTAATACTTTGTACTGAAAAAGTAAAGAAAATCAATATGTTCTTCCCACATAAGCTTTAAATTGGTTGTCGTCAATTCCTATACTGAAAATGTTACCTTAAAGAAATATAAATAGTTTTTATTTGTCCTAGACTCACAAAACTCTAATGATGGTTGATGTATTGTACCTAGAAGTATGGCATTATGCTGATAAACAGGTAGCAATATTGCTACAAAATTCACCAATTAATTTGATTATTAGCTTGTTGATGAATAGCGTGACAGCGGTTTCAAGAAGTAGAAACTCATGTTGTCAAGTTTTGATGGATAAATAATCTATTATGTTTCTGAATCTCATGTAAGGCTTTTCCCTTTTATGCTTCAAGGCAAGTCTCAGATTATTCAGGATGAATTAGTAAAACTTGGCGAGTCCATGGTCTCTTGTATCTAGGGTACATGAGTTTTGGCACTAGATCTTGCGATTGCATATTATTTGTTAACCTGCTTCTACCTTTAAAACATTGCTCTTTTCATTGTACTTTTGCAGGTGACCTTATTAAAGTTCAGACGTCAAAGTATTGCAATCAATATTAAAGCCAGAAAGTAGTTTGAATCTTGCAGATCATGTCATTGAAGAAATCGTCACAAAGGTGCTCAAACTTGCTCATTGTTTTTCCCTTTTACATGTTTGGGATTTTTGTTTCTGCTTATTTATCCCAAACAAAGCTTTTTATGTGCATATTTTATTTGTTATATTTTGCCATCCTTATTGTTCTTGTCCGTGTAGATTGCTCTACACGTTTATTTCTCCCATTTAAATGTCGGCTTAGCTCTCATCTAACATGTTTCCTCATGTTGAAAGTCTGTACCTTTTTTTTTCTCCCTTTGCACTTTTTTCCCCTATTCTGCTTTAGTTTTACGATTCCTAGAAAGGGTTCTATCATAACTAGCTTGAACCATTTACTAAATTAATATCCATTACCTTTCATTCTTCCGCAGCAGTTGATAATTAGTACTCCATACTATGTACGACGTAGTAATAAGCTAACCATTCCAACTGAGGGCTGGTGGGAGGTTTTTCATGTCCTCGTCTTGAATTGATAGCCCGTTTTTACTCACATTGCATTCCCGTTATTTGATTAAGAAATTTATTTTCGTTGCACGTCTGGCACAGGTCACGCAGTTGAACACTACTTGAACCTATTCTTTGCAGGATATTGTTTCCAATTGAGTTTTTTTTGTCAAGGTTATTAATATGCTTCTTAGTATTTCCCAATTATTATGTTTTGCCGCTTAAACTTTGCTTCTTAGTATTTTTTTTACCGCTTAAACTTTGCTTCATGTACACTCGCACTCACAATTGGAGACATACCCATCCTTCTCTTATACTTTTAACTGATATATAGAAGGTCAGAAATTAGTTGCATCTTGTTCCTTAATCTGCTTTCTACCTTTAAAACGTTGCCCTTTTCACTAAATTTCTGCAGGGTACCATACTCAAGTTCACGGGGTATAGGATTATAATCAATACTACGCAGCCAAGGCATTCCTTACCATTCTAATCGCAAACAATTTTCTAGGGTAATATATTGATGAACTTGACCCTTAAGTTCTAATGAATATTGTAACAATTCATTTATTTTACTGGAGCAATAGTAATGTAATTATTTAAGTTGCAGGTATCAGTTTGAATTGGGTTTGGAAACAGTACGACTATGTGAAGTATGGAGTATTAACTTGCAGGTAAGTTTTTATGATAGGTTTACATCAGCATATGCCCTTCTGAAGGTTGAAAGCAGTTGAGTATGTTTCATGGTACTAACTGACTGCACTTTAATCGTTAATCAAAATTATCTTGTGTGGAATTTTGGTAGAGACAACTCACTGAGTATTACTGTGTATTCTGTAAAGTTTGAGTTTAAGCTATTATCAATGTGTTACTCTCTTTGTGCTCAATTCTTCAATGCCATGATTTTGTATTATTTGTCCAATTCCCTTCAACCACCTTTTGCTCAATGCCCTCACCACTGCTCTATGATTACCATGTCACATATTTTGGAGATCGAGAGTGCAACAGAATATGTATAATCCCTCCGTTCTATTCATTTGTTTGCCTTTTATATTCTTTGTGCATGAGGGATATTTTAATCAAAGACAAACAAATGATTGGAACGTACTGAGTAAATTTTGTTTCATTATAAGGACTCTCCAAGCGATAAATGAATATCAAGTGCGATGACAATTAGTTTATATATGCAACATTTGTGCTTCAAAAAAAAAACAGTTACTTCCCTTTCTGACTTTTTTGTTGTTCCAATTTGGTTAAGGTAAACAAATGACCGGCACGCTTTAAGAAGCAATTTCTCCATAGATGATTAGGAATATAAATTTATACAAAGAATAATTATTATTCTCTTATAGGTGACTCACAAATAGCAAAGATATAGATGTTGCTTAAGATTGATTAAGCTGTTTTGACAAATTAGACTTTTGCTAAGAAAGAAGGTTTACTAATATAACCTATTCTTTGGGTGGCTTATTAATGAAACTCTCATTTCTTTTCTTTCCTTTCTACTTGAATATATTTCATGTCCTAAGTTGTGAATTATATTTTCTTTTGATTGAATTATCATGTTGATTTCATGAAACATTGTCCATCGTCTTGCTAATTGGATGGCTGATTACATGTTTCACTGCTTGAGGTGCCGGGATAATGTGATGGTTAGTATATAAAAATCCAATAGAATTTTTCATTTTGGTTCTAGTGGACTTAAGTTTTGTAACATATGTTTTTCAAATGGCGTCTTAAGTGTGTGATTGTTTACTTGTTCGTGTTTGTAGCTTGGTGCTCATTTCTAATATCATAATTTCTTTTCTATGTTCTAGAATAGCATAAATGATGAAATTTAGATAAGCCAACTCTATATAAGGGAGACCAATCTAAACTTGTTTGCCAAAGACTAGGTACAATTAGCCTTCCTTTCAAGTTTGTTTGTATTGGGATGCCAATTATGTATATAATATATACTTAAAACTTAGTTGCATCTTCTTGTTTCTTAATCTACTTCTACCTTTAAAATATTACTCTTTCCGTTGAATTTTTGCAGGTGACCTTACTCAAGTTCACAGGGTATATGGTTATAATCATTATTACAGACACAAGAATAAGGCATTCTCTATCATTCATTGCATAACTCGAATTCACTTTTGGGAATTGATTAGTCGCTCCTTTTGGCTTGGATTTAATCTTGTAGGGACATTTTATTATTTTTGCGTGAAAACATTAGTGGCATATTTTTTTGTAATTTCTATTGTTCGGATGAAATAATTACATTACATCTTTTGAATTTGAATGTATTTAATTTGATGATGCAATTTTTTGCTATAAAAATTTCTTTTGCATGTATTCTAGTTAAATTAATGTTGTTTATATATTCTATATGATCTGATCTACTAACCTATATGATTTAATTCGATCAGTGACGAAAATAGACGTCGTAGCGAATTTGTCGACGGAAAAAAGCGTTGAGAAATTTTTAATTTTTGACGCAAACAAGTGTAGAGAAACTCTTACGCTAAAAAGCGTCGCTCCTCGTGACACAAAAAAGCGACGAGAAGATCGACGCTAAAAAGCGTCAAAAAATCCTGACACCCCAAAAAACCACGCTTTTAAAAGCGTCGAGAAATAATATGGCGACGCTTTTAAGCGTTGAGAAAAGCCTGAAAAAGCGTCGAAAAAGTAAGGGATTTGTTGTAGTGAATGATAAAATTAGAAATACAATATGTTATTATCCATAAATTCCTCACATAACATATACATATGTATGTGGGAAGTGGATATACATAATGTCCTCCACAATAGTGCATTTATATAATAAATCTCATTTGAAATATTATACGTGGCATGATTAGTATATTTTGATACTCCACGTCAGTTGATTAACGTAAATCGGTAACGCTTGGCTGACTAGAGTTTGACGTTATTGTCGTATGACGGCGGTAATCAACTTATCCCTTTAGGTCACACCTATAGGATGAGACCCAAATAGAATACTAATTATTTTGTATACGATACAGTTTAATTAGAGCATTACATATATTTGATATGTACGTTTAGTTACGAGAGTTATTTATTGGAAATTGAGTTGCGAACTCATTCCACTTAAGTTTATTAGTCAATTATACGATAACTGACTGAATAAATTTTACGTCTTATTTTAATACGATTAAATAAGATTTAATGTAATGATTAATCGTTAATTCATTAAATTAGTTGAGGTTATGCATATATTTTGAGGTAGGGGTAATTAGTTAATTATATTTACAAGGAGTTGTAAAATAAATTAACTGGGCATTGTGGGACCCATTATATATTGATATAATGGTAAAATATCACTTAAAAGTTAAGTATTTATTGTTTATTAATTTGAGTCATATAATTGTTATATGATCAAATTAACACCTAATTATGCAAGATAATTAAGCATATGATTAATAAGTATTTGTGGGACAAATATCAAAAATCAAAATGGTCCATATAAGACCATGTGGACCGGTTTTAGCTAGTAGAAAAACAATCATGTTTATTCTCTACTAAATCCACACTCCACCTTATGTTATGACATGTATGACACATGATCATGATCATTATACAATCCCATACACTACCATTATGCATGTGAATAAAATAAGAAGAAAATCACCCATTTTGGGGCTTCAATAGTGCCGGCCATAGTGCCATAAAATGAGCATTTTGTTGCTCATTTTTCCACTTGACTTGATTCTTCATTTTTCACATCTTCTCACTAAAACCTCCTATATCTCTCTAAACACTCATATACACTAATATTCTTAACCTATTACTAGTGTAGTAATACAATAATATTAGTAGTATTTATCTTCACTTATTATCTAGTTAATAATAAGTTGAGATTATTTGGGTTTAATCTTGGGTGCAACAAGAAGGAGGCCTTCTACTTTGGAGGTCTTCACTTATTATCTATTAATTTCAAGCTCAAGAACAATAAGAAGGAGTTCTTATTGTGCCCATATTGAACCGAAAAGTCTCAATGTAAGGATGTTTTGGTCTTATCTTTTCTTTTATGATTTTATATTTGCATGCATGATAACTAGATCCTATATCATTAAGTTAATGTAATTTAATGAACTAATTAGAGGAGTCTAATTAAAGGTCTAGGACTTTCATGTGGTATCAGAGCTCAATTGTTACATGCATGTCGATTTTAAGCATTAAAATCGAGTTATACGATAACTTGGGTAAAATTAAAAATTTGTGTTAAAAATTGGTTTGCACAAAATTTTTGATTTGCATGCATACCTACTGACCTTAAAATGGTTGTGGTCAAATTTGGTGATTTTATGGATTAATTTGATATTTATTTTGATTTATGGCCTTTAAATCATGTTAATATGCATATTTTATGTTAAAAGTTAACTAAAAATAGTTGCATGTTGATTCTGGTCATGAATTTTTGATATGATCTCACATGCATGTTGTACATACTGTATGTAAAGTTTCGTGACTTTTAAGTAAGTTTTGCATGATGATTGATTTTTATAAGATAAAAGTCAATAAAGTGAGATTATTATGTTCATAAAATTGAAACGTCCTTTTCTGGTCTTGAAATTTTTTGGTACATTTTGTAATCTGATTTATATCATCTTGGTGAAATTTTATAATTTGTTTCTCAATTTTTCTATATTTAATGGTTTTTATTTGATAAAACCGTTGAATATTAAGTTATTTGTTCATAAAGTTTATTCAAAATTTTTTGGGCAAATGTTTCTAGTTTTTAGAGTTCGTGGAAATGTTCCAGAATGTACAAAAATTTTGGGTTTCAAATTTTTATGATATATTTTATTTTGTGTTTATTTCATAAATGTTATGATTAAACCTCTATATTTAGCAAATATGATCAATTCGAACTAATTAAATACAAACAAATTTAGTGGGGACTAATTTTGAGTTCTAAATCAGTTTAGATAACTAGTTTGAACTCAAATACGATTTAAGAGTTGATTATTGATTTTTAATGGTTAAAAATCGATAAAATCCATAAAAACGAGCTAGAATGAGCATGATAAGTATTTAGGGCGATTTTGGCATGATTTTACAGCATTTTATTTATGTTGTTATTGTTGAATGAATGAATGTCATTTATTTAATTTTTAATGCAAGTTGTACCTAGTATGGCCTAGATTATTTTAATCGGTATTACCCGTAATGTAAGGGAATACCGATTCGGTTGTAATTTTATTTGCGATCTCGTATCGCCGTTTGTAATAATTAATAGATTTATTTTGAGCAAATGTATCATTTGTATTTTTGTATTTATTTATTGTGAAGACGGTGATTCCCAAAGTCGGTGTTCCAAAAGACGGTGTCATATTGGAAGGCGTTCCATAAAGAGGCAAGGGGCCAAGGAGTTGGTTTCCGATTTGTAATCATCTAGTTAATTAGATTAGCTAGGTGGCCATACTAGGATTTAATTTGATTGCTTGCTTTATTTTTCCGCACATGCAAAAATCACCATCATGCATTTTTATTTCTCGATTGTCAATTCAAAGTTATTCAAAATTCACCGACTTAGTTCGCTTATAGGGAATTAATAACAAAATTGACAAGACCTCTCACATAACTTAATAAATTGAGATTTAGCCTTACCAATTGAAGCACCTATGAACCCCGTGTTCATTAGGGCTACCACGCTCGTGGGTCTCTTTTTACCTCGGGTAAGTAGGGTGATGCGATCACAAGCCAAAATTGGATTGGACTCAACGAGATAAGCGTTATCTTGGGACTAGGAGATGGATTTAGTTGAAATCCGTCAACCAAGAGTTCTAAGTGTAGAATTAGTCAAGTATTGACTTACCATTTTTAGATAAAGGTAGCATACGATGACTATTTTTGTCTAAAGATGGGTCTTGGAATCACTTATATAATTTCGTGAGGGGTCATTATATGAGTGACTTGTTTAAAATTGTTTTACAAGTAAATTATATTTAAGCAATGAATGTTTATTTTTTATTGATATTTATTTTATACGCGCAAATGACAAATATTTTATCCTTCTATGAACTTGTAAATCCGTTCAATCGTGGAAAAGGTTTCCATTATTTAATACGGTAGCATTTTGATTGCGATCTCCGTTTAAACCACCGTAGCTAAAAACAAAATGAATTTTATCTTTTGATCCCCATATTCACCATTGCAAATGTCTCTTATGAAGAGTATATGAATAAATCACACTTAGTCAAAAACGTTTTGATTTTTAGTGACGTCTTCTTATAACAATGGTACAATCAATTTTTGCTCCAAAGAAAATATTTGTATTTTGGTATGTCGTCATTATACTCCTTATCGAGGCTTACCTCAAAAGAGGCCAAATCAGTTGGGGCGACTAGGTTAATTGATTTATTTAAAATCGTGAATAACCTAATACCGTAGTCACTTCATGAAAGGTTTATCCTTTTGAAGGTAAAACCATGAATGAAATGAAGAATAGTCTTCACAATAATTCTAATATACTTGTCTAAGTAGAGATTCATGAAAGTGACTGGGAGCACTAAGAATGATGTTTATATTCTTAATTGTTAAGACGAGGTTCAAGAGTAGGTTGGCACGAGTTTGGCACAAGGCAAGGGAAAAAGGCAAGACTATTTTGAATAGTAAAGTCAAAACCCAAGCAAGGTGTTGAACCCAACTTTTGACGATTCTATTTTACAGTGTAGGACACAAGAAAAGAATCTGCCCCAAGTTTTTTAAAGAGTTAGAAATTGGGTGTACTATTATTACCCATAAAATTTATATGATCGACATTTATTTTGCTAAAATGCAAGTTTTGGGTATCAGATACCCATTATGGTTTTCATCAATGTATTCAATGCATATAATAATGATTCGTGCGACGACTAACCATGATTAAATGTCGACCTACAAGGGAAATATAACTATTGTAGTTCTATTTTCATAGAGACATATAAAAGTTATAATGTGATCAATCTAGTCTTGAATTTAGAGGTATACTTTAATAAACGTTATTATGTACATGACCTCTAAATAAAGAATATAGTATCCACTTTTGTGTACGACACAAGTGTTTCACTTTTGTGAATGGAACAAGCGTTGTATCTATTTATGCCTATACTTGGTCAATAGGTTATCCCATACCAATCAAAGGTAATTATATTCTTGACCTAAACTAGAAATTACTTGTCATATAGATTGAAAAAGGCTCAAAATTGGTGACCCTAATCTAATCTTAATTCTGGATTGTGTAGCACATTAAAAGGCTAGTATTGACAACTATCCCTAAACCATCTGATTTTGAATCTTATGGTGTGTGCGAATCTTGTATTCAAGGCAAGATGATTCGTCCCCTTTTTTATTTAAAAGGAAATCGAACTAGTGAGTTATTGGCCCTATTACATTTGAATATGCGTGGTCCAATAACAAACACAACCAGAGATGGTTATGACTATTTCACTTTATTTACCGACGATTTAAGTAGATATTATGTTTGATTCTACTTAATGAGGTGCTAAGAGAAATCTTTGAAAAGTTCAAAGAGCCTCAATGAGAAGTAGTTAACCACTAGAACATTAGATCAAGGACTTACGACTAAATCGTAAATGTAAATATCTAAGTATTGACTTTGATTTTCACCAAAAGTATTGTGAAATAGTTTCACGAGTTAACTTCTCTAACATACATTATGAGATAAGGTATTGTTGAATAGAGATACAGAACCTTATACTATATGGTTTTGTCTTTGTCAAGTCAAAATGAGCCATTTGACTAACCTTGGGATCTTAATATTTTTTGTCTGCTATTTCTTTTCCCACCATATTAAAAAACATTTAAAACAGTCTGATTCCATTCCATATACGATATGGGTAGGTAGCGTACCTAATTTATAAGTTATTTGAATGAAACAAGTGCTCAATAATCCCACATTGACCACGAGAACAAAGCGTTTGTGACTTGTGATGCTGTCTTTCAATAAAAATACGATTATTTCTTGATAAGACAGAGTGGGAGAAAATGTTTCAAGAGCCACAAACTGAGCACATGGTCCGGAAAAAGTTTTCCTCATTGCTTGTTCAGTAGTTGTTTCTTCGGAACCTAGGAGGTCAGGTGGAATTTTATCACTCCTTAATATGTGACTTATAAAAGACTGTTTTTAGTCCCAACTTCTTGCTATGGCTTAGAGTCATACGATTCGTAATGGACTCTATGCATGATGGTCAGGTATGTGACCTGATAAATTTTACTTGAAGAAGTACGACCTCTTCAATGTAAATTGATTTTTAAGATCGAAATTTGCATGGATAAACATTACAATGTTTTCAAAGATAAAAGGGTATGCAAAGAGTTTTGCACTAACCTTATTCTTCGATCCATTCAAATATACTTAGCGATTACAGCATATCATAATAGTATGATGTCAATTGGACCTCAAGGACCACCTTCTTGAATACGATTCTAGAAGAGGTTGTATATTTTATATTCACCTGTGGGTTCGTAGATCCTAACTATCCTAAGTTAATTTGCAAGCTTAAGAGGATGTCTTAAGTAAGCACTAAAGAGTTGGAATTGGTGTGTCAATCATGTCATAAAATATTTCTCGATATCTCGAGTAATTATGTTTATACATGAAGTTTAGTGGGAGTAATATGGTTTTCATCAGTCTTATATGTGGAGACATATTGATCATTTTAAATGATGGAAGATTTTGGAGAAGTAGAATACATCTTTTAGATATCTGGATTTATGGAGATAAATCTAAAAGGATATTAGCGTTGAGTCAAAATTCTTATATTGATAAGATCTTTGACTAGTTCAAGGAAGTTGAACACATGATAATTAATTCCTTTTGCTTCCGCTGCGGGATCAATTATATGCGCTGTAATGTATACTCAATGCGACATTTAGCATGCTTTGAGCATGACAAGTCGTTTGCAATCAAATCCAAGTGAGAGTCACTTGATAGCCATAAAGGACATCCTTAAGTACTTGCGAAGGACTAAAGATATGTTCCATATGTTTGGAGTTTATAGTGAGTTGTGTCATGTGTGTAAGAGTTTACACAGACTCCAGTTTCCAAACTAATCAAAGTGATTTGAAATCACGAACTGGCTGTGTTTTATAGAAGATTTATCTGTTAGAAGAGTTCCAAGCAGAAAAGACAATTGGAAAGGTTCCAAGTAGGAATGACATTTTCAAATATAAATGTCATGTATCCGCTGGAATTGTTCCAGGCAGTTTATCATTGCGGATTTCACAACGGAAATAGAGTACATTGCATCATATGATGATGCATATGAAAGTAGCTTGGATTCGACAGTATTGGAGGGACTAGAAGTAGTTCCTATAGTTGTATATCCTATCCCATGATACTGGTAAAACAGTGGGAGCTACCTTTAGGCCAAGAGTCCTAAGTCTAGATTCAAACCTAGACACGTACTCAGAAAGTTTTATGTAATATGAGATTACGTAGACAAAGAGAAATAGCAATCAGAACGATGGGAAAGATGCAAGTATTGCTAATCCATTAGCCATGCCTTTTGCAGGCTGAACATGATAGTCATGTCATTTCAATGGGGATTGAAATATGTACCTGAATTGCTAAAGATTATGAGATATGAAATTATTGATAGCGTATCAATTTTTCCAAATATTTGATAATCGCATTCATTGTTAGAGTTTCATTAAAAAACTCCTTTATTTAGTTTGACTAAATTTTAATACTTTGTTTATCCGAATTGGTTGAAAGAAAAGGTTGAACCCAATTCAAGTGAACAAGATGAACTTAGTGTTTTGTCCCTAGTCACTCATTTGAGGTGACGTCTCGAAGTGACTAGATTGTAAGTCGATCGATGGTTGGTTCAGCACCATGGGGTCATGGAGATGACTAGTCATTTACATAAACAGACTGTGGAGACACTCTGTCGGGCAGTGACCATAATAGAGTCCCTTATCAAAATTGTTGAAGCCTGGTCGTGGCGGGGATTTCTATTTTATTCTTATGAGCCGATTCTTTAGACTGACGACCATTTACCTGAGTCGGTGTAGTTTCCGATTGACTTTGGTTTTTGTCCTAGGTCGTGCCGTGATAGGAGGCCGATTGACATCTTCTGGGTCATGGTGATCTGCATCATACAGTTTAAGATGGGTCAACATGAATTGTCCACCGACGTTGGGTATTAACATCTTCGGGCCACTCGAGGAGTAGTAACTGGAAATGCGTGGCCACGCTCGGAAGAGATCTCTGGTAGATTTTCCGGTCAGACAGTTACTCTCCCAGATCGAGAAAACCACTCTATTTATAATTTCAATTGCAAGTGCGACCTGTAAGACACCTTGCAATGAGGGGGAGGATGTGACGCAAAAGAGACAAGAGAATCGGTAGCACACAACTTGTCGAGACAAGTGGGAGATATTGTAGGAGGAGGAGCCTGCTCAATAGTGTTTGTTACATGCACACTTGTATCGGACAAGTGGTGAATGTGGAGTAAGTGTCCTCCACAATAGTGCATTTATATAATAAATCTCATTTGAAATATTATACGTGGCATGATTAGTATATTTTGATACTCCACGTCAGTTGATTAACGTAAATCGGTAACGCTTGGCTGACTAGAGTTTGACGTTATTGTCGTATGACGGCGGTAATCAACTTATCCCTTTAGGTCACACCTATAGGATGAGACCCAAATAGAATACTAATTATTTGTATGCGATACAGTTTAATTAGAGCATTACATATATTTGATATGTACGTTTAGTTACGAGAGTTATTTATTGGAAATTGAGTTAGGAACTCATTCCACTTAAGTTTATTAGTCAATTATATGATAACTGACT
Source organism: Heliosperma pusillum (assembly GCA_022085475.1). Taxonomy (NCBI): domain Eukaryota; kingdom Viridiplantae; phylum Streptophyta; class Magnoliopsida; order Caryophyllales; family Caryophyllaceae; genus Heliosperma; species Heliosperma pusillum. Next base: position 91,764 of record JAIUZE010001381.1, on the reverse strand, counting down.
GAATAAATTTTACTTCTTATTTTAATACGATTAAATAAGATTTAATTTAGTGATTAATCGTTAATTCATTAAATTAGTTGAGGTTATGCATATATTTTGAGGTAGAGGTAATTAGTTAATTATATTTACAAGGAGTTGTAAAATAAATTAACTGGGCATTGTGGGACCCATTATATATTGATATAATGGTAAAATATCACTTAAAAGTTAAGTATTTATTGTTTATTAATTTGAGTCATATAATTGTTATATGATCAAATTAACACCTAATTATGCAAGATAATTAAGCATGTGATTAATAAGTATTTGTGGGACAAATATCAAAAATCAAAATGGTCCATATAAGACCATGTGGACCGGTTTTAGCTAGTAGAAAAACAATCATGTTTATTCTCTACTAAATCCACATTCCACCTTATGTTATGACATGTATGACACATGATCATGATCATTATACAATCCCATACACTACCATTATGCATGTGAATAAAAATAAGAAGAAAATCACCCATTTTGGGGCTTCAATAGTGCCGGCCATAGTGCCATAAAATGAGCATTTTGTTGCTCATTTTTCCACTTGACTTGATTCTTCATTTTTCACATCTTCTCACTAAAACCTCCTATATCTCTCTAAACACTCATATACTATAATATTCTTAACCTATTACTAGTGTAGTAATACAACAATATTAGTAGTATTATGTCTTGCTTATTATCTAGTTAATAATAAGTTAAGATTATTTTGGGTTTAATCTTGGGTGCAACAAGAAGGAGGCCTTCTACTTTGGAGGTTTTTTTATGGAGGATCATCCATTAATTTCATGCTCAAGAACAATAAGAAGGAGTTCTTATTGTGCCCATATTGAACCGAAAAATCCCAATGTAAGGATGTTTTGGTCTTATCTTTTCTTTTATGCTTTTATATTTGCATGCATGATAACTAGATCCTATATCATTAAGTTAATGTAATTTAATGAACTAATTAGAGGAGTCTAATTAAAGGTCTAGGACTTTCACATAATACACTGCCTAAGAAATAGGATAAGTACGTTGGTTTTGATTCCAACCAATCACAAAACATGACAACTGCCAAACCCATGCAAACTCGTGAGAATTAGATGAAGGCAGTAGCCCCGATCGGGGGCACCAACCCCGGTCGGGGTCATAGTCAACTAAGCCAATGCAGATTGTAATATACAGATCACAACCCAGCCCCGGTCGGGGCAAGCCACCCCGATTGGGGTCGTGTATTTTCATATCGAAACACATTTGCTTACTTGTGATAAATATTCTAAGTATTAAAATACTTAGCCCCGAGTATATAACCCCGATAGGGGACACAATATACATCGTTTACACTTATAAATGTGTAATTTACACATGATAAAACCTTATCCAATTTAACCATGAACTCCATAACTACGATTATATGAGCGTACACTCCGTACTCTCCGACTCACATTATATCCAGTACGAGCTCAAACCGATTTTGACTTGAAAACTCAAATGCACTTAAATGCCATTGTGATCAAAATCACCAACATTCCTTCCCCATTTAAGTGTATTACTTGTTTCCAATAAAACAACAAAACAAACAAGTCTAGGCATAAATGAAAGTGTTCCAAGGATTGAACTTCCACATTATTACATTACACATTCCAAATATTCGAGAATCAAGGTGTCCCACGGATTGAACCTTTCAACCCATATTGAATACATGAAGATAACATACACAAAAACTCAAATAACTCTCAAAGTTACAAACTTGACACTATTGACCGCCGTGTGTCCATATCCTTTCATGAGCGTATAGGAGGCCAAGTCCGAGCCTCTTGAAGCGGCTACACTTCACACTCACATAGGTGAATCTTTCATTGTGCACCCGCAAAATGCACTTTATCAAAGATTTCATCAAGAAGTCTTATAACTTCAACCTTTTGTCATGCGGGTCATGCACATACCTTTCGGGATTATAATACATGTGCTTCAATCTATCATAATAAGCCTTCCACATTGAACTTAGCCTCTAAAATTTGTTAGAGGGAAGTTGGGTATCTCATCACAAATATCTAGACGAACTTTAAGCTCATCCTGATAATCCTACTTGTTAACCAAGTCCCTAGTTGACACTTTATGCAAAGTAAACAACCAGCCACAATAATATCTCATTAACCAACCAAAATCTCTATATCTATGATAGTAAATAAACCGTGTTCTTAAAATAACCCGGTGTCGCGATCACCGTAAACACATGACTATAAACTTAGTCAACTTACCATCACCACCATAAATACAAGTGACATTGATTATAAATTAAAATAAACTCGTAGATCGTTTTACCTAACTACTTAGCCTTTTTATGGGCCATGACTAATTGATACTACAAAGTCCGACTCCAATGTCAAACAAAACAAGTATAGAAAATGCGCTCTATAGAATACCATAAACTAATGGTAACTCCCCAAGCAAGAAAACACTACCATCGTAGAAAAGAACCATCTACAATAATGGCAATTCAATTTGCATATACAACTCCTTCTAATTGAAGGAAACCAACAAAGGACACACGATAATTCATGGTTTACTTTAACCACTTTCACACTTACTTAATTCAATGCCAAAGATGAGTACTAGCTATACTAGTTTACTTACTCAACTTTTCAAAGCGCAATACTTAAGTCCCAGTGAAAAAAAAACCGAGTTATGACTCTACTTTCACTCGTCAAAAGCGTCATACTCGTCCCTTGGAAGTATTAACCTAAGAATAATAATCATACTCTCATCCTTGATCATAATACCAAGAATCATATTACCTCCCCCACCTCCTTCATAAAAGAACACAATGTCATAACCACATTTTACAAGGTAAAACATCTTTGGTATATGCCAAAGATTAACATGACAATAATCTTACAACAAATGACTACTCCATAACAGGGATTTGTCAAAAATTGTACATTCAATGCTATTGATTAACCTCTAACATAGCTAAACCACCATTACTACATAATCTCATCATAGCTATCACAAGCCACCACTACCGAGATTATAAGGTAAATCAATCACAACATCAAACTTAAAACACTTTACATAAGATATTAACATGTTAAACAACCAAAACAAAACAGTAAGCATACTAACAACATTATTAAATAACCGACAAAAAAATCGTTGATAAAAAAACAACATATTTCATAAATATTCAATGTGAGATTTAACACAACTCAACATCTATATCCTATATGGGTGAGTTCATCCTCTTCTTGAAAATTAAGCTACCTAAGGTATATTTACATGCTCTTAGTACCGCTTTAAATCAATACACCATGCTATCAAGCCACAAATGTATACCCATATGTTACCACTCAATATCCTTATTTTCATGTATTATATTCAAGAGAACTTACATACTATACCCATTCCCATTCCATAGGACTCATTTTCATACATTAAATAACACCATATAATAAAACATATGAAAACCGTACTAGTTTAAAATACGAGCAAACAAGCATAGTGAAAACACTACAAACATCCATATAACCATATATTCAAACACTTTCTCTCTCTTCTTTCACTCTCACTCTCTAACAAACAACGCTCAACTAATCTCATCAATTTTCTCTAGTAGCATGCTCTCTCGTTTTTTCCAGTAACACAATCTCCCCCAAATTATTCAAACCTAATTATCTAGCAATTCATGATTCAATTAATCTCATCAATTTTATCAATTCAAGCAAAACACGATTTTATTCGTTCAACTAATTAATGATTCTAGCAATTCAGGATTAAATCTGTTCAATCGATTTAAGAACTTAATCAAACTCCTATTTCAAACCCTCAATTGAGATCACATATTTCGTTCGCACATCTTCAATCGATTTCCAGGTTTGTTCTAGCCTTCTAATTAATTTCAACATTCTTATTTAATTGCAACAATTCGATTTTGTTATTATATTTCAAATATCTGTTATTTATTTTCAACTTAGAATTTGTCTGTAATGTTGAACATCCTTCATCTATGTTTAGTTTTAGCTAATGTTTCTTAAATATAAACCGAATCGGCAATTTGCGAGATAAATTCTTCTTCTTTTATGTGCTCAAATTGTTATTGTCTACTGTTCATACTATTAGTGTCGATTATATGTTGTATTCATATTTATGCGAAAAAGTTAGGGTTAAGACATGGTGAACTAGCAATTTTTTTATTTTTCGTGTGTTTTGTTAAATTGTAATGGGTTGATGTATTGATGTGCGATTTTATGAAATATTTCGTAACATACTCGAAACTTGTTACCGTAATAGCGTTACTGTAACATTATTACAATATGGCAGAACTTAACTTGAGATACTGTTACAACATTGTATATTTGATATTGTGCGATTTTTTCCAATTAAATTTGTCGAAATATAACACTATTGTAACCTTAAAAATGATTTTACCGTAATATTATTACTGTAAAATTATTAACAATGATGGACCACCGGCTTGCGCATATTAATGATCAAATGTTTTGTTTTGAATGTCTGAAAATTTGAAGAAGAAGAAGAAGGAGGTTTGAGAAATCAACCAACACAAAAAAAGGTGTGCACGAGATCGTACTTACAAAAAAACAGAGAAAGACACTGAATAATCTGTCATGAAGATAGACATGATTACATGAAGACGACTACGTTATTGAATTTAAAATGCTTGTTGAGACTTTTAACATTGTTGTGTGATTTTGATGGGTGATTATTATGTATACTTATTGTAGACTATCGACGTTTTTGTGATGTGATCTTGAAGAAGATTTTAGCATATCAGAAGGACTTGTACTAATATGTATTCACCGGCCTTTTGTTGTTAAATTGAATTACAATTAGAAACTTTTAATATTGTTTTCCGTGATACTTCGATGAACCAACGTTGTTACAATAGCATTGTTACTGTAACATAGTTAATATAACATTGTTACTGTAAGATATTCCAAAATGAAATGAGTATTACAATAATATTTAATTAGGTTACTCCCCTTTTTAACTGCGCCCACGACAGGGTATCACCAAAACATTTTAGCATATCAAAAGCACATCTTTTAACCACTTACATGTTTAACAGCACGCGTGTTAGTGTAACTGATAAACTGTAACAATGTTATAGTAACATTTGTTCCCTCCAAGTTTGTAAATAAGAAGTAAACAAATATTAAGATAAAGAGTCATGTGGTAGCGCACATATAACTAGAATAATAATTGCACCATTAATCAAATAACAAAAGGGCATTCATTAACAAAGTTTACAGTAACCATCAAATAAACGCTACTTTATACAATTAAACAGTCCCAAAATTAACACCACTGTTAAACATCAAGAACTTCTTTTACTTTAATTTTTTCCCATTTTATAGTAACATTGTTACTGTAACTTTGTGTACTCCTTAAATTAACTACGACACAGTAACAATGGTACTATAACATCATCGAGTCATCCAAGTAGCACGTAAACAATGTTAAAGTTCTAATTTAAATTCATTAGAACAACAAAATGAAGTGCATAAAGATATATTTAGCTGCATATTATATGCTAAAATGTTTCGCAATACATTAATGTGAAAAGTTTACAAGTATACATCATAATCACACATAATGTTAAACGTCTCTATAAGCATTTCTACTTCAATAATGTTTTCTTCCTCACGCCTATCTTCATGAATGACTTGTCAATGTCTTAATCTTCTTGTATATACTACTCCCTCCATTCAACTCTACACTACACATTTGCTTTTTCACGTTTGCCAACGCGTGTTTTGCGTCGTAAATATAATTCCCTACGTATTTGCAAAAATTATACGAGTTAAATCTTTATAATATACTCTTAAAGACGAATCAAACAAGATCCCACATGAATATATGTACTTTTATGCATAAGGCGGAAATTGAAAGATTCTACTTGTGAATAGTGTCCCAAAAAGATATGTGTAGTGTGCATTTGAATGGAGGGAGTATTTTTTTAGCGGCCTTTTATTGTGTCAATGGTTTATTTCTCAAACCTTCTTCAATTTCGTGACATTCAAAACAAAACATTGGAGCATTATTAATTAAAACATATACGAAAGCCGATGCTACATCATTGGTGATGAACATCATTTCTGAGTTTATAACAATTTTACACCATCAAATTTAATTTGGTTAAATCACACACCATCAAATATACAATGTTGTACAACATTTTAATTTCAGTTCAATATTTCAGTTTCACTTTACATGTTACTGTATTATTATTAAAGTAATAATATTACAGTAATAATGTTACACTATATATCGAGTATATTTACAGCGGTTAGCTTAATTATCGTCACTGTATAACTCGAATTTTCCTAAAACAAATCCAGTTATTAAATTCACAATATCATAACCTTAACTTTTTGTCAAACACTATGAACACATACATAAATCCAAAATCGAACAATATGAACATAAGATTATAATACAATTTAAAAATTCATATAATCGCAAATTATTACATAAATCAATAATAAATTAACAAAGCACAAATTAAAATTGCTGCTAAATTTCATAACCCTAACTTTTCGCAGAAATACTTTGAACATTACAATCGATATTTATCGCATGAACAATCGACATTAATTGTAAGACAAATCGACAACAACAATAATATGAACACATTCAATATCAGATTTAATATCAACATTTATCATATACAACAAGACTAATCTAAGTCGAATATAAAAACTGAAATAGCGGTGATTTTGACCTCTTTGTTTTGTGTGTAAGTAAGGAGAAAGATGATGAGTAACATGTTTGATTTTGATTATCAATTGATTTCCATAGATCTGCTCTTGAATTTTGGGTGTTTTTAGGGTTTTTGTTATATTGGAGCAATGAGTTTGTCAGTGATTAGAGAAAGAGACAGGGTAATTTTTTAGAGAGAGGGTAATTTTTTAGAGAGAGAAAATTTATGAATATTGTGAGAGGTGAATGGAGGACGACTTCTCATTTATTATCTTGACAGTTTTTTTTAGGTAACGTGGCTGCATGAGAGTGCTTGGATCTTATTGATTCAATGGTCCTTATTGATAGGACCGTACTCACCGGATGCTCCCTCTATATAGAAGGGGGAACGCATCACATAGTAAGTATGACCCATTGTTATTAGACAAGTCTTAGAATATTAGAGAGAAAAATAGATTATTAGACTAATAATAAAAACCTGTCTCACTAGATTATGAGCGGGATTTAGGATAGATTAAATTAATTTAGTTTAATTTCTTCCTTTAATATTTCCCCAATGATTATCTTAATCTTGTACTCCCTCCGATCCAGACCAATGGTAACTTTTATCTAAAACGGACGATCCACACCAATGGTAACATACCTTATTTGGCCCACTACATTACCAAGTTATCCTTCTACCCATTTGATATTTACACAAAATGCCATTGCATGACCCCACAATTAAACCCACAATTAAACCCACAATTACATGGCCCGCCTACCTTTTCTTTTTTTACCCCTCATTTTTCCACCTTTTCTTAAATACTCCAATTTTCTCCATGTTACCATTTGTCTCGATCGGAGGGAGTAATAGTTTATTTACCAGGATTTTGTATGAAAATTATAAATCGAAAGATTGGGTTTAATTGAAGATCATATCTTTTCCGTCTCATATATGTTCCATCGGTAAAAATTTCATCTTTCCTTCTCTATTTCCTTCTAATTTCATTTTTATTATATTGTTTTAGTAAATTTAATAATTAGTGATGTTTAACTTTATTATTATTATGTTAATCATTATGTTTGTCTTAAATATGTTTGAGTAGATTATTGCTAGGGTTAAAGGGGATCTTAAGTGGGATTAAACGTGGTTAATTCTTGTGTTTTGTTGAGTGTAAATTTGTGAGTTCTTTGTCTTTAATATCATGAACACTACATGTTCGATGAAATGCTTGAAATGACAACTCTAGTCTTTCTCTATTCTTGTTCACTTATCTTTGAAGCGAAAGCTTAGACTAGTAATTAAATAACATGATTTTGATAGGATCGGCCTAATAGGAGCGATGAATTTATGATTAGACCTGGCCTAAGGGACCTCTTGGGCCGAAAGGTCGGAACTTTACCTAGACATGTACCCATCTTAATTACCTCATTCTGAATGTGTTGAGCGTTGGATGATTTCCTCTTATCTTGTGCATTAAGTATGTTTGTTTAATTGTTTAAATGAAAGTTTGACATTTCTTATTGTGTTGACCCGTCAAGGGTGAAAGCCTTGATTTCTTATTGACCGCACTTGACAAGTTGGTTGAGAATGGATAAGGCGAACACTTAGCTAGACTTGACCCAAGGACCGTCTCTCATCGAAAGAGGGAGACACGTCTAGACTTCACCCTTCTTCTCACCTCTCTTTTGTCTTAGACTTGACCCCACCTACTTAAGTGAACCCGAGACCCTAGCCTCTCCGTATTTGTGTTATTTGTTTAGTTTATGTTTATTAGTTTGAATTCATTAGCTTATCATTATTACTCATCTTATTTACTTGACTAAACTAAAACGAAAACCGAGACTTATACCCTTCTAACCCCACCATCCTTGAGACCGACCCCAACTACCGCTATCGCATAAGTTGGGTTTTATAAACTGTTTTTTCTTGAGGGTGCGCGACAAAACTCTCATCACATACTCTCACGATAAAAGAAATGCACTAGCATCGGCACTATGCAAGGCAAGAAGACTCTAGACTCTTATCCACCTGGTAGGACTAAGATAATAATACGGTTCTAGTATAAATCTGGCCAAACTCCCGCGATAAGGCGTATACCTGATTCGACATGTGGCTAGGCATTCACACATTCAAGACTAGATCAAAAGAATGGAAGTCGAGTACCCCAAATCCAGCAGGGCGGCAACCGAAGAGTCGGACAGAGAATGAGCATACTAATCCCGGCAGTACGGATCACGAGAAAGGTTATCAACAATAACAAGTACTCATACTCTGGCAAGGCGGCCAATGGAGATGACTAATCAAGAAAATGTCAAGCAAGTACGCTACATGCAAGAATACTTCATTTGACGGTCAGGTCGATCTACTCTACGTGTTCGCCTCACAACAACGTCGTCATATTCCCACTAACATATTCAAAAGCACAAGAGAATGTACCCCCATTGCTTTAACATAAAGTCCAACAAGTATAAGAGTACAAACGGGGAATCAGATTTTAACATCATCCAACAATCATGACTCAATCGACTACTCAAAGCATACATGACATACATCCGTGAGACAATCCTGAATTGACATCAAACATGTTAATGAGGCATAAGATAAACTTAAAAATAATAAACAAGAGTCAATACATGGTAAATAAGCATTAGACCGAATTTAAGAAGTATATTCCACAAGAAACATAAATGCCATCTCAAAACAACATGTTTGGGAACCATCTAAAACAAGGGTTAAATTTAAACGGTCATAACTAAAGTTCTAGACATGAGAAACCAGTAATTTTAAATGTAGGTGATAGATTATCCTCTTAAGGTTCTAACAGTAGGTCACACTCACAAAACAAACAAGAAACGAGGGAAATATGGCCATTTTACGAAGGTTGGCATGTCAAACAATAAGCACTTGGTCGAATGGCTATGGTACACGGTCAAGTAGCCTCCACTCGGTCGAGTGACCATAGAACTCGGTCGAGTGTCAATAATCAGGGATTTCCTTCTCAAGGGAACTATTTAGAGTACCACTAGGGACTCGGTCGAGTAGGTAGCCCCACTCGGTCGAGTAGACCACGGGACACCAAAAACATTGTTCTAAGTCGTACGAAATCGAACCAAATGATAATATCGAATCAATTACGACATTAAAAAACATTCCAAACATCATATAAGTCACAAACCATCGAACACAAGTATCAAGGGAGTTAATTTAACAACAGAATAGATCCAAACATCATAATTTCAAGACTAAGGCAACCATATTGCCAACATTCAACATTTCAAGGCAATTGAAGCGCAAATCAATCGTTAAACATCCAAACATCATGATTTCAAGACTAGGAAACAAATATTCTATCTTTATCACATAACCTATTCTAATACATAAAAGAACACTTAAAGTGTTGTCGAGTAACTCGTCTACAGTACATTTTTACTCGGAAACTCTTTAAGATCCTTCTCAATAAGAGAATAGTCCTTGTCCGAGTCTTGCAAGCCACCACCTAAACATACAACACAAAATGATAAGAAACTCTCATCTTAGAGAAAGACAAACGATTTGAACAAATGAGAAAGATGACAACTTTCTTACTTAGAAAGTAGAGGATGAAAAGGGGAGAGGATTGGTACAAAACCCAATGAATTTGGTTTAGCATTGAGTGAGGTATGAAGGTTTCAAGCTTTTGGAGAAATGTGGGTCTAATGGAGGTTTCTAGGGTTTAGAAAGAGGGAGTGTTAATGAAATTTTAAAGAGGAAGATGAAGTGAGGTGGGTTTGTTCAAGGATATGGGATAATAAAAGGTTAATAAGGCTCAACTTGGTCCAAAACTCAAAGTAGGTTGACTAAACTCGGAATTTCGAGTACAACCCGATTATGGACTCTTAACGGACGAAAATGGAACGGTTTCTACCCTTTTAAACTAAAATATTATTTAAAATCTAAATTAACACTAAATAATAAATAGATTAATTATTTGGGAAATTCAAATTATAATTCAAAAATTGCGGGCGTTACATTATTTCCATCTCCTAATTAACTTGATGTTGACCGGGGGTCAACGCTTGGGGTTGTAGACGGTTATTGAGCAACCATAGTAAAAATGTCGTAACTTATTCACTCTTGCTTGGAATCCCTCGAAACTTGTTCCTTTCAACTCAAAACCTCTGAAACATCATATCACGCCATCCTAAGCTCATGTACTCGTCATCAATCTTAGCTTCACCTTTCTCGGTATTCATCCTAGTGTAGGGATTTGTCGTATAAACGTTCCAAAATCGCTTCAAATCGTACAAATGATATTAAAACACGAGAATAATTCCAAAGAAAAAATTAGCTTATAAAACCATTATAAATAGCAATAATAACATGTAAATTCGAGCTAATATAAGGGGGAAAAGTATATATAAAATGAATGTATCATGTGTTGATTCGAAATTTTACGCTAAAGATAAACAACCAAAACAATAAAACTAAAAATGAAAATAAAATGCCGAACAAAAGAGTTTTTAAGTGATTCGACCTAATTAATCTCTAAAGGTCTAAGTCCACTGTCTCTCTAATTAAAATCTTCTTATAAGCCAACTCGATTAAAAAGAAAATCCCCACAATCAACCTGATCGTACAACTTGAGCACAAACCACGTGCCCTAAAATCTCTCACTCACAAAACTGAAAATTATAACACTTTTGTCTCTTTATATGGTTCTCAAGTTGGAATGATGGGACTAAGAGAAACTCAAAAATCAGATTCACGAACGTAACACAACTTAAAAGGATTTTGCAAAAAAAGAATTCTCATAGCAAGGCACAAGTTGTGCTTAGTACGTTTTTCTCAAAGGCAGTGTACAATTTGTTTACCTACTGGATTCTCATATACTCCCTCCTAGTCGCTCATTTCTTCCTTTTTTCCTTATTGGGTAAGTCGGATTCTTCTCCCACTTTTCTGTTTTGGGTGTGAGGTTGTGTGTTTTTTGTGGTTCAAATTCCTTTGTATGTAGGGTAGTGTGTTTTGTGTGATCCAAATGCATTTCCTTAATTCTTGTCCAAAAAGAAATTGGGAATAAATGAGTGACTAGGAGGGAGTATATAAAATAGAATAGTTAGGACTCTGATGATTATCTCAAAAAATTAGGCAAAAGGTAATAATATCTTACAAGATAGCAAAATCTTTTCCAAAATAACTATTTCGTATTTGTAATAGTTTAGTCTCTCAAAACAACTCAACCAACTGAAAAATGAAGATTATTTTATCACAGGTTTTTGTTCTAGGATGTTATAAAATATTATTATGTAATATTATATGGATGTCTATATCTTATAGGATACTAGAATGTATTATCTTAGGGAAACTCTACCCTCATTGTATGTGTATATATACCCCTTATAATGGAATAATAACATAGATCTGTCTCCCTTACTTTCTCTCTACCTTCTCTCTATAATTATCTCTCCCTTTATTTCACAACACGTTATCAGCACGAACCTAACCAATTGGGTAAATAATTATTATTCAATTATGATAATATGGAGGTTCATATCAGATCTTATTCTATTATTTACTAAGGTATGTTTACTGATTTACTACTCGTGAATCTACGAAATAAGGACTAAGAATTAATCAAACAATTATTGCGTGCAAAGTATATTATTAAATTGCCACATGCTTCTGAAACAATTATCACATGCTTCTGAAACAAATTCATGGTAAGTGTTTTTAGTTTGTTATTGGATTATCATGTTATCAAGTCTCATGATGAGACAGCGTTTCGTTATTGAGATTAATTAATTATATAATTTGAAAGACGCAATATATTAATATGGCATGAGCTTGTTGTTCTTCCAAATTGAGCAGTATGTTGGATTAATATTTTGGATCACATTCACTTCGTACTTGAATGATTTAAAACATGAATCTACGTTATTATTGATATAGTAGTATATATTTTGGTCACACGGTCTATTCAGAGAAATTTATTATGGTGTATATAATTTTTTACATTTATAATATAGAATGGACATACACTAGTTCAATATATGTGAACAAGTTTTGAGAAAGGACATATAATATAATTATAGATCCGGAGTTTCAAAAGATCTCTTTCATAAAGATGAGAAAATATGTCCACGATATGACTTTGGCCTGAAGTTCAAAGTTTAAAAGGTGTATTATAACTTAACACCGACTCATCACTACAATATATTCATATTGTTTAACTATAAGTGGCCAGAAGTCCACATTTAAATGCTAGTGGCCAGAAGTTCACAGCTACTATTTATGAACCGCATTTGAGTTTCAAATGGATAAAGCGGTCTTTATTTAAAGGAAGCTTATTTAAACTGATTTTTGTTCACCCGAAGTTGAACAATATAATGAGATTTGAAATTTGGTCCATTCGTTGAAGTGAATGTAACATCTCATAAAAAAAACTCTGCCTGTAGCAGAGATTGAGAATATGACATTATGTAAAGCCAAATATTGCGGCCTTAGTTGAGTCTAGCTAATAATGAGGCCTTTGGTGAGCCAAGGAATGCAGCCTTGAGTCTAATGATGTGGCCATATTTAAGCCAAATTTATTTACTAAAGGACAATATCTCATGAATAGTCATGTGTAACTCATATATGTTAAAGTTTGATATGAGAAAAGGAAAATGATATACGAGTTGAAATTTTAATATTCGTACTATGGCCTGAAGATCATAGTATTTAAAGATATAGAAACTATGACCAGAAGTCCATAGTGTTTTCATATACTAAATTATGACCCGAAGTTCATAATATTTATAGATGAAACTGTGATCTGAAGTTCACAATGTTTATAAATTCTCGGTTCTCACATTTCATATAGTGAGAATTATTTGAGTTTCATACTTAAGAATAAACTCGATATTTATACATGAATATTTTCAAAACATGAGATAGTCATTCCCTGAAGCGAATGAGATACAATGTTTTGAGTATGAAATTTATAAAACCTTCATACAAATAATGTAGACACTATGTGTGCCATCTCGTATACAAGTGACATGTGATCAATTATTTAATATTATGAAAGGAATGATCACTATGATTCGTTGATTTCACCACTTCCCCTGACGGGACTAATACATTATTAATTGAGTTTAACTGAGATTATTTTAAGAATCGGTTAAGTTTTGTATTTCTAAAAGGAATTTTGATGTATGATTTGTGTTCACACTACAAGAAAGAGTAATGTATAATATTCCCTAAAGGAATATTGCGAAATTATTTTTAGTCTTGCCAATATAAATAAGACATTAGTTAGTGTCTTATGTCACATCTGTTTTATCGGGTCAGATACAGAGGAATTATTTTGAATTCATATGCGAAATTGCTAACCAGAAGTTTAGCATGTTGAATTTTCAACTAGAAAGTGGCGTGTCATAAATCATACTATCTAGACACGACCAAGTGCTTATGTAGGTTGCCATGATTTTTGGGCAAACTAAGAAATTTGACATTAAATTGTTAAGATGTGACGATTGAGGCCATCCGGGTTCTTATTATACCCGTTTTGATAAACCTGAAGTTTATCCTAGAGAAAAGATAAGTGCTGAAACTCTCTCGTGTAGAAATTTCATTAAAGGCAAGACACTACAGTGAGATTGCGTATATATTTGGTATTGGAGATATAAACATTACTCAGAAGTTCAATAAAGAACATAATGTTCGTGTATGGATTGACACTCTATTGAATGGCTTGTAGCCACATAATGATTTTTCTGAGTAGTTCTTGTGATCAGCAATCACATTTTGATTATTATATAAAATCGTTGATCTCCCAAATTGGGCATTGTAATTCGGCACATTAGAAATCCAACTGCATTATATGTTACTCCCAGAAATATTTTGTTATTATACAAAAATGTCCATATAAATTCTCATCGGTGATATGAGAAATTGAGATCTAAGGTGGATATAATAATTTATTGCCCATTAAATCTATCTGTTATTGATAGTTTTTACCACCTTAGGGGGAGAATGACAAGGAAAAGGTGATAAAAACAGACAAGTAAGTTATCCTCAACTGAACCTGAAGTTCAACGGTTTGTTTTCAATATGAAATACATCAAATAGAGATTCATAAAATTAAAAATGATGGCATTCATTTAGTTATGCAGATGTATTACGATACCAGTTTGATCACCTTGTCTAAATGTGACATTACATTGGGATCTATGATTTAATTATAGACAGATTAGCCCTATTTGTGGTATAGCGTGTTATAAATTAGTCATAGATATTATATGTAATGAAAATTGAAATTCTTGTTAAATTGAACAATAACCACACATGGAATGTAGTGTGGAAGTCATATCGGTTCACATATTTCAAATAATAAGAAAATGACAAGTATGAGCAGTTGGTACTCTTATGGAGTAAAGAAATTTGTATGTCCCTTAAGTGACATAGAAATCTGAATGATAATCGATGGCCTATATAGAAGAGGAATGGTACCATATATATTCAGATATCACTAATCAGTACTGACAATGTGGCGAGATGTTGAAATTATATCGATATGGTTAAGGAACCGATATGCATTTGCGCGCAGAGTTTAATGGACTAGAAAATGGGGATATTATATGCAAGTCCTAATTTTGATTGTCGACATATAATCTTTGATTATAAATGAGCTCATGGACCTGAAATCCATCTATTGACCTGAGGTCAATTGAAATTATAAATATTGTAAAAGAAACTGTACAGTTTGCATTTTGAGTCATTATCATGTGCATATAGAGAGTAAGTTCAACATTGCATCTTAGTTTTAATATATACATTATTATTATTACATTATTGTTAGACTATGTTGTTTAGAATTAGTTACATATCATTTGCATGCACATGATTAATTATATTGTTCTACTTTGATAAATGTTTAAAGGAGAAATATATTTTACTCTTGCAAGGATATCTCCCCGAAGAAGCCTTTTATGAATGATCATCATTTGTTAAATGGTTGATCAATTGAATTTTGAGAACTCGTGACGAAATATATAAACCTCTACAACACGATTGAAAGATATCGTGATTAGTTCCAAAATGGAACATCAAAACTCCTTTAGAGTTTATTTGATGTCTCAACCTGAAGTTTGAGCATATGAGAATTGAGATCTCAACGAGTTTCTTGTCAAACACTTGAAATGAGTTTATGGTCCAGAAGTATTATAACGATTGAAAAATAATGTAGTCAAAGTCTACAATGAGGATGTCAGTCCAATGGTTTAACAAAGAAAATTACTTAAGGTACTTACTGGATTATTATTATTCAACAATTTGATTGCTTCTCTCGTAGAGATCCAATATATGGATGATTAATACACTCTTTTTCCATTCGACTAGGTTTTTTGTCCCAACGGGTTTTTCCTACCAAGGTTTTTAACGAGGTAGCACTACAAGCACATTATTGATACGCTATAGTAATGATTGTTGAGATGACAATTGTTTTAGACATAATATTATGTCATGTTATGAGAAGAATTGAACTTATTTTCTCTTACTATTTGGTGTATTACCTGAAATGTAGATCAAGAATTGTCATGAATGACTACATCCGAATTGTGAGTTCTAAAGCAATCTGAAGATTGAAATTATCAAGGATATGAAGATATCAAGTTTATCAACTACAATGGATTCTATTCAACGATCGAGAAGTTACGTCAAAGCATAATTCATTTGAATTTATATACAATCATGTTATCATCAGGGAGAGTATCACGCGTTGTACTCTTTTTCCTTATCTATGGTTTTGTCCCATTGGGTTTTCCATGGAAATGTTTTAACGAGGCAGCTTGTTATGCGTGTTTGGAGATTATTGTACTCTTTTCCTTTCTAGTATTTTACCCATGGGGTTTTTCTAGTAAGATTTTTCACAAGGCATGTTATTCAGTAATGGACATCCAAGGGAGAGTGTTATAAAATATTATTATGTAATATTATATGGATGTCCATATCTTATAGGATACTAGAATGTATTATCTTATGCAAACTCTACCCCCATTGTATGTGTATATATACCCCTTATAATGGAATAATAACATAGATCTGTCTCCCTTACTTTCTCTCTACCTTCTCTCTATAATTATCTCTCCCTTTATTTCACAACATAGGAAATATTTTTCGAATATCTCAAAATGCCTTAGAAAGAAATCCAGCGAGTTGTTTTCAATGAGCCACCCTGATATGAACAGCCTTAGGGACTGTTCACAACAGTCATAACGAGTTACGCTCAATATCGCTGTCCTTACAACTTACAAACAAAGGAAGTAATAAACACTAAAACTAATCTTCAAAGATCATTAAGCTCCATTAGAGCCTTTCTTTCGCATCATGTGATCAACATGTGTAACCAAGCACAATTCATTCAACCAATTAAAAATATAAGGACTTGTCATCATCAACAACATACAACTTTCAACAATATTTATTACACCTCTGCAGTCGAAACGGTAGGGGAATGAATGTTGAGACGACTTACCGTTTCGAGTGGACAAGAACTCATCAAATAATTCCTTTGGAAGTCCCTTTGTAAAAATGTCATCGTAATGAAAATAGGAGGGTAAGCGAACTATCTGAAACTTGATCCAACGCCACCTTTTCTTGTACAAAATGAATATCCATTTCAATGTGCTTGGTGCGTTGATGATTGACGGGGTTGTCGGACAAATATATAGCACTTACATTATCGCAATAAACCAAAGATGTTTTGGTCAAAGGACATTGTAGCTCTAGTAAAATTTTGCGTAGCCAGCATGGCTCCGCAACATCATTAGCGACCCAACGATACTCAGCTTCAACTCTGGAGCGAGATAGCCGCGGATATTTCAAAAAATTCGTTTCAGAGCACCCATGTAAGACTCTCGAGGATCGTGCATATACATAAAAATATGTTCAATCGCATAAAAGATGTTAGCCCGGGTGAATGTAAAGACGGTTCTAGCTTATTTAATATTAGTTGCCTTTATTGTATTAGTCAATTGTGTTTCAGCGTAGTTGAGTTAAAACTGTTCTTAGTTGGCCAAATAAAGTTGAAAACCGAATTCTACGTGAAATTCTATTAAAACCCAACTCATTTAGTAATGGACAGATCTAGTCAAGTTGGGTCAAGGTTTTAAGCTTATTTTTAAGAAGACGAAAATCATCACTTCATCTCTCTCTATTAAACTTTTTGTTTTCTTCATCTTCTTAAAACATTTACTATTAAACTTCAAAAGACCAACCTTTTAAGATAGGCATAAAGTCTTTGTCTCGCGATCAAATCCCTTCATTTTCGCACCATTCGTCTCCTCTAATTGTCCTCTAACTTTTGGTATAAGGAAATTTCATTTATCTCCAACTTTTCTAAAATCAATCTTTTTTAAAAGGTTTTTCTAACAAATTTGTAGTATACTTGTTTTTAGGTATGAAGACCGACGACCCTGTAATTGTCGGGGCTTGGTTTGATCAAACATCCATTTCGTTGGTACTTTGGATACCCGTATAACCATCAAGACTGTTGAAGTGACTATTTCCTGGAAATTAGTAGGCGTTGAGAACAAAGGAATTGCTCAAGTTATCCTTTCTATATTAGTATCAAGGCATTTGATGTTAGTACTAGTTCTTGCGCAAGAAGGTTGGCTAGATATTTTTTTTTTTTAAAAAAAGACTAGCTCCACTCAGTTTATAATGAGACTATTTAAATTAAACCATGCATGTTTATAGTTGACTATAATAACTTGGATTACTGAAGCTAGGAGCTAAGTAGGTGACGGTGATGAATTACTCAATATTACAACTATTTAATGTGTTTGAATGACAGATTAAGCGATTTTGAGTGGAAAGATACCATCTTTATTTGTCTATGGAACTATTGATTGTTGTTTGAGTAATGTTTATGTTATATATTTTAACAAAAATATATTTATATTTATTCAATCTTTTTATTAATATAAGTTTTGACTATTTATTACTATACTAGCTACTTAATTATTTACAATAGAGTGAATTTAAGTTACATAGTATTTAGTATTTATTGTGTATAAATATTTCTTATCAATATTTTTCATAAAACCTTTATGACATTTAAATCCCTAATTATATTGGTTAATTGGTTATTATATAGGTGATAAATGCTTGAGCATTTAAAAGGTGATTTAATTGTTTTTCATAAATTATATTCACCATTAGTTTTGTGAGAGTAATGTTGGAATTAAACATTATGTTTTATGGTATTAAAAAGGTTGATTTATGTGTGGTTGACTAAATATGTACTTCACCCTATTTATATGAGCACACACTTCTTATTTTTCATGTATGAAAAAATGTTATTCATATTTTAAAGCAAATAAACAACATTCCCGAATTATGTTTGAACAAGAAATAGTCAGGTGTTTCGTGAGTGAGTTAGTTTCACCTCTCTTATACGCAGATAAGAGAGTATTATTATATAGTTGGGGTTTTATCCTGGGGACGACGCGCCATGAACTTCCTGCGGTTAATTTGGAGGGCGTGAATCGTCTTGAGGAGAGCTGATGATTCCGCGACTCACCCAACAAAATTCCAGGTGATCTCGTTCTTTCTTAATAATTTGGCGCCGTTAAAAAGGTGATCTCGTTCTTTCTTAATAATTTGGTGCCGTTAAAAAGGTATGATCCTATAATTTATTTTTACTATATTATTTTTATTTTTCTTTGAGTAATTTTTCCAACAATCTCAAGACGAACATAGACCCTTTCTCTTTAAAGGTGACTTGTGTAAATCTTAAAACACTTAATAAGTGAGTATTTTACAAATCAATTTAATTTAAGAGAAATTGCTTCCTAAAATCTTTGATTTTAAAAATATATATATATGAACAATTATCTAGTGAAAATAGAACTCGAAAAATGTTAACGACAATATAAAAAGCAAGGAGTTCTTTTATTTTAATGTTTTAATTGCTCTCCAATAAATTACATGTTCGAAAAGTTTATGTTGTGTTTATCATTTAAGAAAAAAATAATGAGAACCTTTGCTAAAAGGATATAACGTGATGGATATTAATATGCGTTTCATATAGTCTTACGTTATTTAAAAAAAAAAAACTAATAAATTTTTATATTGTAAGTATGTGACTATCAATTAAAGTTTGAATAGCCTAAAGTAATTGGTGACTCAAAAATGGATTGGTTGCTTGAGGTACGTAAATGTCATCCATACTTTTCATTGTATATTTGGCGATAACCTTTCGTTTAAATGTATGAGTATCTTCTAAATTGTTGGCTATAAGCATAGTCTTTTTTGTAAATTTTTATATGTAGTTTATTTGCATATATTTGACAAGAGCTATGATTGAAAAGAAATAAAGCAAGTAAGTTTGTTTAGTCAAAATATAAATTCAAAATTTTGGTCATGTTGTTATCTGCCTTGTCATTATTGTCTATTCATTTAGCATACAGAATTGTTAAAATTGTGGTAATTTTAGCAATAAGGTAATCACATATGCAATACAATATTAACATTGTGGATGTGTGTGAGTGACTATGAAATTTTTATTGTAGTCTATCATTTATTAGTGATTATGATTTCATTAGTTTGAGGATGATGTCATTATAATGTTAAATATGGATATGACGGAAGAATTGAAGGTGAGTTTTTAAGGAAAAATTGCAAAAATTAACATGAAGAAAAATACTAACGGTTGTAAGGTTGATATATAAAATAGTCGTCAAAATATACTTATTACTTCCGAATTCAAATAAGAATGCATCTTCTTTATATAAATAATGGTTTATTCGCATGATGTGTACATGGTTGAATAATAATGTTTTGTTGGGTGTCCACCTAGTTAATTCCTAATATGCTTATTAAAAGTCAATTCTTCAAATGTTCAAAAGTTTTAAATCTTTTATTTGAAAATGTATAAAGACATTTTTGTATGCCATTATGAATATGGGTAAAGTTTAAGATAATAGTAGTCATTATTTGCTATTAAGTAGTATAGAAAGAGGATGGCTTTATGTTTAAAGGAATAATGGCTATGTCAATAATTGGGTTGTTATTTGTTTTTAAATAGTAATAATGGAGTATGACGTTTAATCACTAAACTTGGAAAATTTTAGTTTTAGTTTATTCCTCATTTTATCATACTTTTAACAATCATTTCACACAAAGTTGATGTCACTAAGAGTTAATCCATTGTTGTAGTATTTTTAAAGTTGAGTGTTGATGGTTGAATATGTTCATGGTTTATGATAATACGGAGTATTATGTTTTTGATTATTGGTATGGTCAAGTTATATGGGGACAACACCCAATTATATGTATAAGTTTGATCAAGGTGCATAATGTATCTTATAAGAGTATATAGTATATTTAAAATGGATCACTAATGAAATATGTGTACTATAGAAGAAAAAATAAATAAAATGAATGGTGTCCTCGTAAGCATGTTGTAGGTACATGATAAATATAATATATTTCTTTGGTAATGAAAACTTTTAATTCGCTGTTTAATTATAAAGTATATGAGATCATTAGAAAAATTGCAATGAATTGACTACATAGTGTAATATCAAGAAATAGTGTTAGTTTAATTTTTGTTTGTTTGTTTGCGGTTATATTATTATGTTAAAATTTTAGAGAATAAGTTATTTTCGATTGAAGAGTAAATATATATGTATCTTGATACATTGGGAGCACGTTTTGAGCCGCAAAATTGCCATAATTATCTTGTCTATCAATTTTTAGGATTTGTCGATTACTTTATAATTTTAAAATGAATATTGAAATGTCCAAAATAAAAGGTGCATGCATGGAACAAAAATGTGGTTCTATTAACAAGTTTT
Organism: Heliosperma pusillum; assembly: GCA_022085475.1. Taxonomy (NCBI): domain Eukaryota; kingdom Viridiplantae; phylum Streptophyta; class Magnoliopsida; order Caryophyllales; family Caryophyllaceae; genus Heliosperma; species Heliosperma pusillum. The sequence goes on along the minus strand of JAIUZE010001381.1, from coordinate 70,224 downwards.
ATTATAATATTATTTGGTTTATAAATTGGCTATCAAATCTTTATTTACTATTTTACCAGATTTACTTGAAAATAGTGGGGGTGATATTTTCGTTATTGATTGATTACTCAATAATACTTGTGATCTTATTAACTAACTGTGCAAATTTATATATGAAAACATGATCATCATCTAGTTAGAGTATAGCATATGTCATATGATATCAATATGGAGAAATAAGTCTCACTTTTAAGATTTGGTTTTACTCCATGAATGTCCATAATCATGTTAGAGGTGATATCATTTGATATATACCAAATCTAATTATTTTGGTGGAACTTAGCTTATCTTCACAAAAAAGTTGATATATGAATATGCATTATAAACAATTTTAATTTAAAGGTGCATAATTTTATTGTTGTTTTTGTGAATAAATTTGGACCAACTTATTTGTATGGTTTTATCTGGAGGTTAGATTTTACTCATTAGCTTGATTATTACACCCATTTAAAATACGTATAAATGGTAATAAATAAATCTTTTGACGATTGGACTATGGTTCACACGAACCACTTGGTTATGTCTTTATGGCATTTTACGTATACATGAATGTACGTCGTTCTTCTGTATTATGTTAATAAATCTCGATTGTTAACTTTGTGGATAAAGAAGTATGTGGTGAAAAAACAATCGTCGTATAAAGTTTGATATGATTGATTTGGGGAGAGACCATCAAGTTTTGATATGTAAATTTATTAGAGTTAAAATAAGAAAATTTTGGCTCAACTCCAATATGTATTGGTTTAATATCAACGCTGTAACAAGTTTGTTTTCAAGAATAATTATTATAGTTTCCAGTTTAAATATTTAATGTATCCTATTATGGTGTGAAAGTACTATTTCAAAAGTTTAAAAAGACTTATTACGTGCATCAATTTGTCTGCCATACTTTATGAAGTTCAAATGGAAATTAACTTCATTTATTTACTTTGTGATCGATACAGTTGGTTTGACATGAGAGATGTGCTACGTTGTATAAAATGTTATACTAACGTTGATTAATATTTTTAGCTGAAGAATCTTTGTCTACCAGTGGTTTGTGATTTTAATAGGTGACAATGTAATAAGCCAGCTATGAAGAAAATGAGGAATGCGATATTGTATATATTATGCGATGAGAGTTGAGTTGATAGCTCTTTTGAATGCGTACGCTCTTTATACCACTTAACCGTGGAAATGGTGTACCTATTGGTACAATGAATTAATATTTTATATTACGTTGGTAAATCCAACTTGAAATTGTGCAAGGACATTGGTCCAGTGACGTATATGATGCTCATGTGTGAGCAAAAAGAATATAATTATTGATCAGTTGGCTAGAGCTCTAGTAAGAGAAAAGTTGTCAAAAACATCGAGGGAGAGAGGACTTTGCCCAAATTTGATTTTAGTCATGTATGAGGATACCCTACAAAGGGAAAAACGAATCATATGATGACGGTGACATGCCTATATATATATATATATATATATATATATATAGAGCTTAGTTCAATTGAGTCCACCATTTTCTTAGAGTCCTTGAGTCCTCATCCTAGCCATTGGATGAGGGAGATGGATGGCTGAGATTTGGGAGATTAAAAAATACACTTATCACTAATTAATTACTTATGCACTAATTAATTACTTTCTCTCTCTAGCTTTTACTTAATCACTTTTTAAACACTTTTAAGCACTTTTGAGCACTTTTTAGCTGCTGAGATTTATGAGTGTAACTTTGATGCTTGCGAGTGTAACTCTAATGTTTTAGAGTGTAACTTTAAGTTTTTAAGGCGGTTTGTATACAAAAATTTGAATTTAAACAATTTTAACACCTTACGAGTGTAACTTTAATACTTTTCGAGTGTAACTCTAATATTTTCGAGCGTAACTTTAAATTTTAAAGACGGTTTTGATATAATAATTTGAATATATATACTTTTAACATTCTACGAGTGTAACTTTGCTGATTTTCGAGTGTAACTTTAATATTTTTTAGACGGTTTTGTATAAAAATTTGAATTTATATAATTTTGACATTTTACGAGTGTAACTTGGATGATTTTCGAGTGTAACTTTGATGCTTGCGAGTGTAACTCTAATGTTTTAGAGTGTTACTTTAACTTTTTAAGGCGGTTTGTATGTAAAAATTTGAATTTAAACAATTTTAACACCTTACGAGTGTAACTTTGATGCTTTTCGAGTGTAACTTTAATATTTTCGAGCGTAACTTTAAATTTTGAAGACGGTTTTCTCTATAATAATTTGAATATATATAATTTTAACATTTTACGAGTGTAACTTTGCTGATTTTCGAGTGTAACTTTAATTTTTTTGAGACGGTTTTGTAAATAAAAATTTGAATTTATATAATTTTAACATTATACAAGTGTAACTTTGATGATTTACGAGTGTAACTCTAATATTTTACAAGTGTAACTTTAGTTATTTTAGGTCATTTTTAGTGGAATTTTTTGAATTTTATTACATGTTGAATTTATGTAATTTACTACAAAGTTAGTCCTTTATGAGTGTAACTGTAGTCCTCTAAGAATGTAACTGCAATACTTTATGAGTGTAACTGTAGTCCTCTATGAGTGTAACTGTAGTCCTCTATGAGTGTAACTGTAATCCAACCACCACAAACCAGCCCACACTCACAAAAAAGGTAGATCTAGAAAAAAAAAAAAGAGTAAAGACTAAAAAAAGAAACAGATCTGACATCAATAAGTGTAACTTTTAAGGTCATTTTGTGTTACTTTAATAAATACTGTGTGTTACTTTAATAGATGATATATGTGACTTTAATAAATAAAATGTGTAACTTTAACAAATAAAATGTGTAACTTTAATAAACGATATATGTGACTTTAATAATAAAATGTTTAACTTTAATAGACGATATATGTGACTTTAATAAATAAAATGTGTAACTTTAATAGACGATATATATGACTTTAATAAATAAAATGTGTAACTTTAATAGACGATATATGTGACTTTAATAAATAAAATGTGTAACTTTAATAGACGATATATGTGACTTTAATAAATAAAATGTGTAACTTTAATAGAGAATTTGTGTTACTTTAATAGAAGTAATTATTACACATTTTTTTCAGATCTAGAATTAATAATTAGTGTTACTTTAATAAACGATATATGTGACTTTAATAAAGAATTTGTGTTACTTTAATAGATAATATGTGTTACTTTAATAAATATTATGTGTTACTTTAAAAGACGTCCACATTTGACACATTTTTTTTAAATCTGAAAAAAAATAAAAGAAAAACAAACAAGAAAACCAAAAAATAAACACAATAAACCACACCATTGACAACACCACCATCTTCCACCTACGAGCCCACCCTTGACAGCCCCCCACCACCGCCACCTCCCACAACCCAACCCATCCTTAGCAACCCAGAACCCTCCCCCGACCCACAGAACCACCACCTCTACCCCGACAGAACCACCACCACGCCCCAGCAACAACAACAACAACAACAACAACAACACCGACAAAACACCGACAACGACCCAGATCTGAAAAAAAAAACAAAAAAAGAAGAAGGAGAAGGAGGCAGTGGCGGGCCCGGTGGCAGTGTGGGAGGGGCGTGAGGAGGGCCGCAGGAGAAGAAAGGAGGAAGAAGTGGCGGCTCACGGTGGTGGCAGGCGCATGGTGCGTCGGAGGTGGGAGAAAAAGAAAGAAGAAAAGAGAATGGCGGGTGGTGGCCGTGGTGATGGCGGCAGTTTAGGGAGAGTGGCGGCACCATGAACGGTGGTGTCGTCGAAGGTGGCAGTGAGCCGTCGGGTATGGTGGTGGTTGTGGGGTAGGTGGCGGTAGTGAAGAGGAAGGGAGATGAGTGATTTATTTGGATTTTGAATTTATTAGGGTTTTAGAGAGATGAGAGGTAATGAATATTATGTGAGAGGAGAGAGAAGTAATTGTGAGAAAAAGTATATATATTGAATTAGGGTGGATTAGTGATTAATTAGTGAATGGTAGAGAGAGAGTGATATTAATCACATTTTTGGAGTATCAATCTTAGCCATCCATCTCCCCATATCCAATGGCCCTAAAGAGGACTCAAGGACTCTAAGGAATGGGGTGGACTCAATTGATCTTTGCTCTATATATATATATATATATATATATATATATATATATATATATAGAGAGAGAGAGAGAGAGAGATAGGTTCTTATGAGTCCCTTATATTATGTGAGTCCTTAAGTCCTTATAAGGGCCTTTGGATCAACCAAATCAATGGTTGAGATGGAGAGAGAGGTAATGGATTCAATAGGCCCAAGAAAGAAAAGGAAAATCAGATTTATGCATGTTAGTGGGTTTCACTGCCCCAAGACACAGACCAACGTACTATATCTGACAATACCCATTAGGTTTTAGTCATTTATCCTGTATCCACCATGCAAAAGCTCACAACCTCTATAATACTACTTTCTATCTCTATAATACAACTTCACAACCTCTCTCTACATCCAAAAGCTTCCTAATTGTGCTGGAACAATAATATACAATCAGATTTTTTTACTATTACTGTCTAAATATTCCAAATATTTGCAATGTTTCTTCAATAGCGTCATGTCTGATCAACAAATTGTTGAATACGCCAATGGTAAGTTCTATTATTGATGTTTTGTATTATAAATAAATTATTGATGTTTCTTCTAAGTTTTGTTTAAATAAAGACTGGAGCATAATTTTTGTTCACTGTTAAAGCATCTACGGATTTTTTTTTAGTTGAAGTTTCACATATTGCTATTAGAGTTTCGTAAAACACAGTTAAAGTGAAAGTGTATCTTCATTATTAAAGTTTTACAAGACTTGGTTTTTGTTTGTTATTTTACTTTAATTTACTTTATTGGCAACTTAAATTAATACTGAATCATGCTGGTGAATATTGTTGAATATTAGAATATTAGATTTTATTGAAGTAATATTAGAACTATAGTTTGAAGTGAATAATATTGATGAACTAGTATTAAAGTTCTATAAAAACAAGTAGCAACGTTGAAGTTAGAGGTATTTACATTAAAGTCTAATAAAACAACGTTGAAGTGACATAATGATGAAGTTTCAGTACCTGTACATTGAAGGTAAACATGTTGTTGTTGAAGTGAAAACAATGATATTGTGATTTTTAACACTGTTACACATATTGCTATTAAAGTTTCATAAAACAGAGTTAAAGTGAAACTGTATCTTCATTATTAGAATTTTACAAGACTTGTTTTTTTTTTATTGTTATTTTACTTTATTGGTGAATATTATTGAATATTATAACTATAGATTGAAGTGAATAATATTGATGAACTAGTATTGAAGTTCTACTGAAGATATGTAGCACATTAAAGTCTTGAAGTTACAGGTATTTACATTAAAGTCCAATAAAACAACGTTGAAGTGACATAGTGTTGAAGTTTCACTACCTGTACATTGAAGTTACACATGTTGTTGTTGAAGTACATAATATATTGTCCATTAATTGAAGTTACATTAAATGTGTATAGAAGTGATGCTGATAGTTGTTAAAGTTACATATAGTTTTGTAGTTACTTGTATTGTCGTTGAAGGTCTGTAAAACTTTGAGTTAAACTGATTGATATTAAAGTTAAAGAATGATTTTGAAGTTACACTATTCATGAACTAAAGTGTTAGAAAATATCCTTAAAGTTTGAAAGTCTTGAAGTTATAGGTATTTACATTAAAGTCTAATAAAACAACGTTGAAGTCCTGTACATTGGAGTCTTGAAGTCTTGTACATTGAAGTAACACATGTTGTTGTTGAAGTAATACATATGGCTGTTGAAGTAACTCATGTTGTTGAAGTAAAAGATTAAAGTGTTGAAGTTTCACTACTTGTACATTGAAGTAACACATGTTGTTGTTGAAGTAATACATGTTGTTGAAGTAAAAGATTAAAGTGTTGAAGTTTCACTACTTGTACATTGAAGTAACACATGTTGTTGTTGAAGTAACATAATTTGTACAACTTATGCAGGTTCATTTGCTAACGGAGAATGGGTGTTTTGTAAGAAAGTAGAAGATGAATTTACTCCGTACGTCGGGCAGGAGTTCTCTGCTATTGATGAAGCAGTTGATTTCTACAAAATATATGCACTTGCTTGTGGCTTTGACGTTCGGAAGTACACAACAAAGAAGTGGCGTGATGGGAAAGTGAAATCAAAGCTTCTGGTTTGCAACCGAGAGGGGTTCAAAAAATCATACAAGGTGGATTAAACACTCAAAAGGAGGACTAAAATAACTAGGGTCGGGTGCAAGGCCAGAATACGGTTATTTATGGACGAAAGGGTAATATGTATTGACCGAATCACCGAGGGGCACAATCACGAACTAATCTCGGTCTATGATCGAGAGTTTCAGAAACTGTCAAGAAGAATTACGAGTTATCATAAACAGATCATCATCTATAATTCGAGGGTTAGTAATTAATTTTAAAATGTCTCGTTGATTTAGATTGTTTGCAACCTATATTAAAAGTGACAGTATTATTGGATATAAGTTAGTTAATATTTCAATTTACGTTTTTTGTGTGTAGTTGAAGATTGGAGCAACAAAGACTTATAATATGTGCAAGGAGCACGTTAATGGTTTCGAGAACATTGGGGCTAGTTTAACAGATTTCAAAAACTTCCACAGGGATGTGAAGTGCTTCATTCATGAGCGAGACGGTCAGTTATTTGTAGATCATTTTAAGAACATGGCTGAAAATGGACATGGATTCTTTTTCGACTACGATATAGACAGTGACGGAAGCCTACGTAGGGCAATTTGGGCTGACGCTACTGCAAAACGGAATTACTCTGTATTTGGTGATGCGGTGTCCTTTGACCCAACTTATTGTACCAACAAATATTCGATGGTATTCACCCCGTTTACCGGTGTCGACCACCATAAACGGTCGGTAACATTTTGTGGGGCTTTGATTGCGAAGGAGGACTTTGAATCCTTCAACTGGGTATTTACAAAATTTTTGAAGGCTATGGGAGGAAAGGAACCTGAGTACATCATCACAGATCAGGATCCCGGAATTATAAAATCTGTGGCACTAATGTTCAAGACAGTGCATCATCGATTTTGCATGTGGCATATCATGAACAAGGTGCCGGTCAAGTATGGACTCACGAGGGCTGATTACAGCGATTTGATTAAAAAAATGAATGAAATTGTATGGGATGACGACCTTGAAGCAGTTGATTTTGACAAGAGATGGGAAATCATAATGGCGGAACATGAGATTGGTACAGAAGATTGGTTTTCAGACACGTACGCTATAAGGAAACAGTGGGTGATGGCGCATTGCAGGGATTTGAAAATGGCAGGCGTTATGAGAACAACGCAGAGATCAGAGAGTGAAAATAGTTTTTTTAAGAGATTTGAGCACAAATCAGGTACTTTGGTAGAGTTTTGGATGCGTTTTGTTAGCGCTATGGACCATCAAAGACACCAACAAAAGAAGTTAGACAACGATAACCGACAATCATCACCCAAAATAGAAACTCATCTTGCTATAGAAAAACACGGAGCGAAAATCTACACACACGAGATTTTCAATGAGTTTAGGGAAGAGGTCAAATACTCTTTCGATACATGTAAAACCGGGGGGTACGCCAAGATAGGTGAACTTGAGGTGACAACAGTAACTGATACATTCAGAGGAAATGATTTTGAAGTTGAATACAACCCAGGTAATTTGTCAATGTTTACCATTTATTTAAATTTACAAAGTTCATTAAATACACATATACTTGAAGTTACCAATAATGCTCTTGAAGTTACACACTACTCACATTGAAGTTACAGACAATATGACAAAAAATGTATTGAAGTTACACAAGATTTAGCTTGAAGTTACCTAGGATTAAGTTGAAGTTACACAATTATTCGTTGAAGTAACATAAAAATAGTATTGAAGTTATACAATGAAGTTACATAATAATAGTAACACAATTACTTATTTAAGTAACACACTAATCACATTGGAGTCCATTAAAGTTACCCTACTTTAATATTACGTATTGAAGTAACCTAATAACGTATTGAAGTAACATAATAAAGTATTGAAGTAACACAATGAAGTATTGAAGTAACACAAATACTTATTGAAGTAACACAATTACGTATTGAAGTAACACAATTAGATAATGTTTATCTTCAAGTCATCCTCTGATATTGAAGTTACACATTTTGTTAGTTGAAGTAACACAAATACTTATTGAAGTAACACAATGGTATTGAGGTAACACAATGAAGTATTGAAGTAACACAATGAAGTATTGAAGTTACATATAATGGTCCTGAAGTTACAGTATTTGTATATTAAAGTGTTGAAAAATTTAATTATGTGCTAGGTACACTTGAGGGAAGATGCAGCTGTAAAATGTTTGAAACAAAAGGATTATTGTGCCGCCATCTCATATGGATTTTTACATCCAATGGTCTCAAAACGGTTCCCACCATTTACGTTGCTAAAAGATGGACTAAAGATGCACTGCGCTTTACTATGTTAGACGGTGGTGGTTCAATAACAGAAGACATTGATGTCATTGATGGTGAACTACTTGAGCTGGCGAATTTGTGGTCAGAAGTTCACGAGACCGTTGGGTTACTTAGGGGAAGGGGTAAGGCTGAGGTGGAGAGCTTGTGCACCTTAGTTCGAGAATTTAAGGAGAAACTACTACCAGAATGGGGCCCCCCGAATAAACAACAAGAAATTGAGACAATACTTGGTTGTACAGTGAGTAAAAAGATCACGATTCTTCCACCAAAACAGTGCAAAAACAAAGGTAGTGGTAAAAGGATGTTGTCGAGCAAGGCAAAGGCTGTTGCCTTAGCAAAAAAATCCAAACGCTTATGTAATAATTGTAAGCGAATGTCCAACCACGACAAGAGAAACTGCCCGAACCCTTTTGCAGTTCACCCACCATCCCCATCATCAGAGGACTATGAAAAAGGGGAAGTGTCAGGAGATCATGAATCAGAAGAAGAAGAATCAGAAGAGGAAGAAGAAGGAGATGAAGAAGAAGGCGAGGATGAAGAAGGAGATGCTGAGGAGGAAAACAATGTGTAATGATGTGACAGTTTAAGTAATTATTTTACGCCAATTATTAGTTATGGAATCGTTGTACGTGACTTGAAGTTATTTGTTTTTCGGCTGACTGGCCTTGAAAAACCATTGAATGGCCTTGAACTTTTATTTATGTGTATTGGAGTTTCATTGAATGGTTTTGTAGTTTCATTTAGAAAGCCTTAAAGTTTCAGTTATTGGCCTTAAAATATGCTTCAGTGAATGGCCGATAAATTTCATTGAAATTCCTTGAAGTTACATTCTAAATGCATTAAAGTAACACAGACAACAACTGAAGCGACACTACTTACCTGAAGTTACTCAACAAAAATTGCCTTGAAGTTACTTTGAATAGTCCTGGAGTTTCATAAATATTGAGTTGAAGTTACACAGACCTTCCAATAATATACTTAAAACATACATGTTACGGGTTTTTTCCTCCTAAACATACATGTTACACACTAAATGCATTAAAGTAACACATACAACAACTGAAGTGACACTACTTACTTGAAGTTACACACTAAATGCATTAAAGTAACACAGACAACAACTGAAGTGACACTACTTACTTAAAGTTACTCAACAAAAATTGCCTTGAAGTTACTTTGAATAGTCCTGGAGTTTCATAAATATTGAGTTGAAGTTACACAGGCCTTCCAAAAATATACTTAAAACATACATGTTACAGGTTTTTTCCTCCTAAACATACATGTTACAGACCTTCCAAAATTAACATTGTTTTTTCCCACGGGGCTTCCAAAATTAACATACCTGTTACAGGTTTATATGTCAAAATACATAGAAACATTGTTTTGTCTGATTGCTTCATTACACTATTTTTTTACCAAATATTTGTCCAGTTTGCGCCTAATCTCAACTTTTTTCCAGATGTTGTCTTTGTCCGCCACAAAAGCACCAACCTTAGCCATAACAGAATCTCTTCTGGCGTTCAAATCAACAAGTACAAGGGTCGCCGCCAATTGAATTACCAAATAAAGCCGGTTGACCTTCCGCTCAAGGTCCTTGTGCTCGAAAGGCTCACCCTCGTACATTAACATATGCATCATTGTGAATATCCCAGATTCACTGAGATCATGGGCGGAGTTGTGCCAGCCAAAAACTATCTGACGATGAGTGAAGTCCAATAGGCAGCTTCCTCTGACAACACCTCTTGATTCAAAGTAATCGGCCATGGCACTAGCCTATATAAAAGTGAACATTGATAAATAAATTAAACAATCAGATATTCACAACATTAAAATTTCGTTTATTGTCGAAAAACTTACAATTACACGAGAAGCCTTGCATATGATAGACTGATTCGAATCAGAGTGATATTGATGGTCAAGGAGATCAACTGTTTTTGACCTGTAGTTGATACATGTGCAGGCAAAATGGCCGTCGATGTTAAATGGTACGAATAATAAATCTGCATTCAGATTGAATGAGTCCTCACAATCCTTGATGAAGAGATCCCATAATCGGAAAACTTCATCAATGTCCTAATTGTTCTGAGTGGACTGGTCATAGGTATCAATCATCCTCTTGAGCGCGTCCTGTATAGTTATAATAGTGAAAAAAAAAACGTTATTCAGTGAGTTGAAGTTTCACATAATGTCATTAAACTTTACCAAACCCGGAGTTGAAGTTTCACAAATTAGTGCTGAAGTTTCACAAATTAGTGCTGAAGTTTCACAAATTAGTGCTGAAGTTTCACAAATTAGTGCTGAAGTTTCACAAATTATTGCTGAAGTTTCACAAACTAGTGTTGAAGTTTCACAAATTAATGTTGAAGTTTCACAAATTAGTGCTGAAGTAACACAGTTTTCATCAAGTCACAAAAAACAGTGCTGAAGTAACACATAGAACACAGTTGACTACCATGAAGTTAAGCATAAGTCTAATATAATAATTCAAGAACTAGATATTATTACCATATGACTTATGCCAAAGAAAGCCATTCTTGCAAAATCGCTGTCATCCGACTCTATCCGATTTAGCAACATCGACCAGCACTCGATCACATCGGTGTACATTAGCCTATCCGGTAGCATGGACAAAATCTGATCCCTGTTAAGCGTTGCATGGCGGCTGTAATACACTAGTGCTTCTCTGTGTCGCAAACATTCAAAATAATCAACTAACATTCAAGTCATCTTCGAAAACGCAATGAATAAAAAATTAAATAGAACTCACGTATTTTCAAAGGTGTAGTCGTCTAAGAAGCAATAGTCAGCCACGTTTTTCCTCAAAATTTGTACATCCCTTATCAATATCTGGTTCTTTCGTAGTGTCTTTGAAACAACAAGAGCCTTTGCCTCAGGCTCCCCGCAGTTGATTGAGCACCCTAATCCATCCCCCCTACCACGACGACGACTACTGATAGATGACAGCCCCCCCCACTAACAAGGCCCCCACTAACAAGGGCCCTACTAACAAGGCCCCCACTAACAGGGGGCTTGCCTGTTAAGGATGGACCTTCAGGAGTGCGGTTATCAGGCGTCATGTAACGAGGCCGCTTGGCTGAGCTCATCTCTATGTCAGTATCGGTGCTTCTCTTGAGAATGGAGGTAGTCAATGGATGTGCCTTAACTTCATTAAAAACAGCGACCCTACCTAACACATCTTCCCTGTCCTTGTTGCAGTCACTAAGGACAAGGGTGGCACCAATCTCGGCTCGGAACATGGTAGTCATGCCCGGTTTCTCTAGCCCGCACTCAAAAAGCTCTCCCCCATAAAGTAGCATATGCATCATCAAATAAACCCCACAATCATTCGCAAAATACCCAACTGCTTGCCTTTTGAATTCCTTGTTAACAAGACTAAAACCCCTAACCTTTGAGCCTTTCATATGTCCTTTCGACACCATATAATCTCACATTAAATCAACCTGTTAGTAGAGTTTTGACAGAGAACGGATAAAGCCATTGTTAGTTAAGCAAAAAAACTAATAATGCATGATAACAGAGTGTTATGTATAGAAGCATTACAGCCATCCGAGATATGCCTCCGTAAGGCAATTTAAGAAGATCTTCATCGTAATAGCGATTGTCTAGGTACTCGATCTTCTCGGATAAGAAATTAATGCAAGCACAACTGTAATGATCTTTATCACCAGACAACACGGGGATGAAGACCTGAAACCCAATAATTGCAGCTTGAAGTTACAGTTTCCCAGAAAAAGCTTGAAGTTACACCCTAAATAAATTGAAGTTACACAAACAACAGCTGAAGTGACACCACTTAATTGGAATTACCAATAATGCACTTGAAGTTACACACTAATCACATTGGAGTTTCAGACAATATGACAATTAACATATTCAACAATTAGATCTTGAAGTTACACAATATTCATCTTGAAGTGACCCAGAATGAAGTTGAAGTTATACTAATGTCTGAAGGTACACAATGTCTACCATTGGAGTTACACTAAGAATAATGAGCATCTACCATTGAAGGTACACAAAGTGTACCAACCATTGAGATTACATACTAGAAACATTGAAATAACATAGGTTAATCCACATATACTTGAAGTTACACTCTAAATGCGTTAAAGTAACACATACAACAACTGAAGTGACACTACTTACTTGGAGTTACCAATAATGCTATTGAAGTTACACACAATGAACATTGAAGTTACACACTAATCACATTGGAGTTACGGACAACATGACAATCAACATATTCATCAATTAGATCTTGCAGTTACACATTATTCATCTTGAAGTGACCCAAAATGATGTTGAAGTTATACTAGTTACATTGAAAAAGTACAATTATCCATTAAAGTTACCCAATTAGGCACTGAAATAACACAATAATAGATTTGAAGTTACACACAGACTGAAGTTACCCACTAAGAATAATGAACATTTACCATTGAAGGTACAACTCTACCAACCATTGAAATAACATACAATATGCTTGATGAAGTTCATATGCTTGGTAACTCCACATATACTTGAAGTTACACTCTAAATGGTTTAAAGTTACACAGACAACAACTGAAGTGACACTACTTAATGGAGTTACCAATAATGCTCTTGAAGTTACACACAATGAATATTGAAGTTACACACTAATCACATTGGAGTTACGGCCAATATGACAATCAAGAAGTTGAAGTTACACATTATTCATATTGAAGTGACCCAAAATGAAGTTGAAGTTATACTAGTTACATTGAAGCAATACAATTATCCATTAAACTTACCCTACCAATATTGAAGTTACCCAATTAGACACTGAAGAAACACAATAATAGAATTGAAGTTACACAAAGACTGAAGTTATACACTAAGAACCAACCATTGAGATTACATACCAGGAACATTGAACACTAGTGGTGAATTAAAAAGGATTGAAGTTTCACCATTTTATTGCAAAAGTTAGCTTAGAAAACATATCATATCAGCGTCGAGATTTAATGGAGACAAACATGATTCCTGCCATGTGTCCCAACTGGTAAACAGTTGCTGTGTCAGATCGACAACTTTTCCTGATTTTCTCGCATGATAAATTTCCAGCAAAGTCTCCTATAATTAGAGTGAAGAGAAATTAATAAACCCATAATATGCGTTGGAGTGAAGGTATTATAAACAATTCGCATAACTTCAATAAAGGTTTAATCCTACTTACAGTGTGACTAAGGCCAAAGGTACATCGGGATTTTGACCCGTGTTGATTCTGCTGCTTAGTGATTTCATTAAGTAACAAACACCAACAATCAATAACGTTGCCAGTGATTTGCACTCCGGGTTCTAATGACACCAAATCCTCTCGAGTTATGCAGTAGAAGTCTGAATATGTCACCAATTGTTCCCTACAAGGACAAATTATCACATTATTAATGTAAAAGCATAAAAGTTAATGAATAGAAGTACCAGGGTAGAAATAGTTCACTTACGATTTGTTAAGGGCGTCTGATTTATTAAAGATGTAGTCCATCACATCTTTCCTCAAACTGAACACTGTATTGAACATCGTCTTATTGCGCTTCATAATTTCTGACACCACCAGCTGGTTGGGATCAGGTGCCCCACAGTCAATAGAACAACCCAGGTTCTCGGGGATAAAATCCATGCAAGATAGGGGGGCATTGGAATGGAGTAGAAATGGGTGAAAAATAAGATTAGTTTGCGGGACATAAATGGTGGGAGCAGCATCAACGTTCTTTTCACTGACTTCAGGAGGCATATCCCCTCCCACACCTGACGTCTCAACACCCCCTGCGCCAGGTGCGCTACCGTCTATCGCAAATCCACCAGCGGACTCAGGTACTCCACGATAGGCCTCTTTTAAATCTGCTGTAACCATAAGAGTTGATTGGATCTGTTAATAGTCCCTTTCAGGTGACTTCTCTGTTGCAATGGGCGTCTCCACAATCGATGCCTCATCGCCCACGGGTCCATGATCAGTTTGAATCGCAGACTTGTCAGCAACGGCAACGGCGTTACCTGCATCACCTAAATGCTGCACAACGTCTAGGTCAGCAGCCCCTTCTGCATCCCTTGACAACACATTTCCATCCCCAATGGCTTCAATAGCCTCCGCCTCCCCCGCTCTTAAAAAGATTTCTTTAACACTAGCCGTGGAAAAGGGCTCCAGGCTACCCATCATATCGTCCGAGGCCAAGTCAACCTCTATATCTGCACCACCATCTACTTCACAAACAGCTTTATCATCCTCTCCCGAAAAACCTTCAATGGCAAGACCACATAGAACTTCTCTCACTTGAGTGGTAGCCCTTTGTTGTTGTTTTTTATGTTGAGCCAGTCCCGGCTTGGATTTTTGAAAGACAGGTGTAAGAGATACAGATCGTCCCATACTTGCAGCTATCTCTGATACTTCATCAACGTAACGATTAATGTTTTCATCTCCAAAAAATTCTTGGGTTGACTGTGAAGGCACGAGGCCTACTGAATCAATGTCTCCACCAGTTGCAGCTTTGATCCTAGCGGTTGCATCTGCATACCAGGAATGAAACGCAACAACATTTCTTTGCATCTGTAAATAAAGCTCATGTACACCCTAAAATTAAAACAAGTACATAAATGTTAGTCAGATTAATGAGAATGAGTTGAACACAATAGAAAGTTAAACTGAATATGATTGAAGTTACATTAAATATGATTGAAGTAACACAAAATATGAATCGAAGTAACACAAAATAAGAAAGTAACACAAAATATGATTGAAGTAACACAAAATATGATTGAAGTAACACAAAATAACATTGAAGTAACACAAAATATAACTGAATATGATTGAAGTACATTTCTTTGCATCTGTAAATAAAGCTCATGTACACCCTAAAATTAAAACAAGTACATAAATGTTAGTCAGATTAATGAGAATGAGTTGAACACAATAGAAAGTTAAACTGAATATGATTGAAGTTACATTAAATATGATTGAAGTAACACAAAATATGAATCGAAGTAACACAAAATAAGATTGAAGTAACACAAAATATGATTGAAGTAACACAAAATAATATTGAAGTAACACAAAATATAACTGAATATGATTGAAGTAACACAAAATATCAATTGAAGTAACACAAAATATGATTGAAGTAACACAAAATATATTTGAATTGAAGTTACACAATCACTAAGTCAAACATTGAAGTTACCCACACTCCACTTGAAGTTACACTTTGATAAAATCAACTTATTCACTATGATATTATATATGGGTCAGTAAATTGAAGGGCAAGTAACAGAAGACTCACATCAACAGCCCGAGCTTTCAATTCGTTATCATCCTCAATTCCTGGTGGTAGTTCTATCTGAATGAACTTCTTCTCCATTATTGGGTGGGAGCTGGATCTTAGAAGAATTTGGGGTTCACTCGGCCCCGCAATGGTCAACCTTTGACGAACCTTCCCCACCTTAGACCGCGGATATTTTACCTTTGAAAAAGGAAGACGACCCAACCCCCCCATGTCCATCTCAGCAGCAATCCTAGTCTTCATCCTATGTTCGTCCCAGTGTGTTTTATCAGTGGGAGATCGTGTCTGCATTCCTGTCCTCTAAAATCAAACCTCTGGAAATAGGTGATCATCAGAAAAGGGATACACCCAAGCAAATAGGCTGGCATATGGTCCTTTACAGAGTCTTTCGCAGCACTAACTATACCATTTAACACGTAAGAACACCAGTCAAACGTTGCAATACAACTGACATCTTCTACTGCCTTGAGTAGCTTTAAATCTATTCCGTTATTTGAAGTGGGGCATAGGAACGACGACATACTACACAAAACAAATAGTCTGCAGAATTCATCACCACCTAATTTGTCCTTCTCTAGATCTATGAATGCCTTACCCAAAGGGACAGGATCAGCCGGCTTAACAATCCCATATCGTGACCGCCATCGATCTTTCAATTCCTTGAATTCCCGTTCAGTACATTTCTTGTAGCGGCCAGTAGGAACAAGTTCGAGCGGATTGGGCCCCGTGGGCAACAAGAAGCAGTCATGTACATCCTGCTTAGTAACCATGAACTCCTTTCGTTTAGACGCCCTGAAAACATAGGACACATCACAGAAACAATCGAAAAAATGAAGGACATGCGCAAGCGGGTACGTTGTAAAATTCAATTCTAGCAGCCCCCCAAAACCAATTTTCTGGACTGCTGCAATCCACATTCAGCCCCTCCATCACTTTGACCAGCCTCGCGGAGCGACACCTCACCTTAATCTTAGGCAAGTCTTCTGTCTCAATTTGTTCGTCGTCACCTGAAGCCATCTGAGGAAGACAAGCATTAACAATATTGAACTCCATGTATTATGAAATAAAAAGAACACAAAATTGAAGAAAAACAAGGAAACTGTATCTTCATTAAACTTGGAGTTACTCACAAATGACTTGAAGTTACACACCATTCACATTGAAGTAACAAAAATATCGACTAAATATGAAGTAACCAAATAAGCCACTGAAGTAACACAATATTAGATTGAAGTAACACAAAATTGAAGTAACACAAAATTGAAGAAAAATAAGGAAACTGTTTGAAGTTACTCACAAACGTATTGAAGTTACTCAAAAATGACTTGAAGTTACACACCATTCACATTGAAGTAACAAAAATATCGACTAAATATGAAGTAACCAAATAAGCCACTGAAGTAACACAATATTAGATTGAAGTAACACAAAATTGAAGTAATACAAAATTGAAGAAAAACAAGGAAACTGTATCTTCATTAAACTTGCAGTTACTCACAAATGACTTGAAGTAACACACCATTCACATTGAAGTAACAAAAATATCAACTAAATATGAAGTAACCAAATAAGCAACTGAAGTAACACAATATTAGACTGAAGTTACACAAAATTGAAATAACACAAAATTGAAGTTATTCACTTTTATAAATTAAAGTTATTCACTAATTACATAGAAGTTACACACATTCAACTTGAAGTGACATACAATAAACATTGCAATAGAAGTTACACCCTAATAAATTAAATTTATTCACTGGTTAATAAAAGAAAAAAAACCCAAATTAAATAGAAGTTACACGAAATCAACTTGAAGTGACACAAAATGAACATTGAAATTAAATTTATAACTTTAATCAGTGTGACAATATGGTTAACTCAGATTGCAATCAATGTAATTAGTTGTATGAGTAAGATAATCAGGAACCCTAATTTATAACCGGATTAAAACTATAAAGACTGTGTTTGAAATAATCAGAAACCCTAAGATAATCAGTAACATATTGAGATATAAATTAAAACAACAAGAAAATGTTAAATACCTGAGAAAGATGAACTGTGGTTGATGTTTGATAGATGAACTGTGTTTAAATTTAGAGAGTTTAGAGTGTTTTGAATGTAGAGTTTGCACGCCGAGACTAATAGTGATAAATGAATTGAGAGAGTTTAATGTAGAATGATAAATGGTTTCATTTCAGCAGTAAATGAGCAATAATGGGTTTGGGAAATGATAATTCAATGTTTGATTATTCAGAAAATGAGAGTTTTTCAAATTTAGGGGGGAATTAGGGACGACGTGGGAGTAATGGGTGTGAAGTGACTGATTAGTTGCATGCATGGGTAAGAGGGACTAATGATAGGCATGAGAGAGGTAAATAGGATAATGATTATTTGAGTGGGATTAAGTCATATTTGCACTTAATCTAAGCCACTCATTTAAGAGATCCAATGGCTCACAAAAGGACTTATGGACTCACTATTTCTGTAAGGACTCACTGATATAGTGTCATTTCACCCCACTTTTCCACCCCTTTTCATCTCGTTTTGTTTGCCTTTAACGCTCCCTAGGAGCGTTTCTACATGTTTTACCTTCTTCTAGCATATTTCTCGCTTTTATCGTGCTTTTGTAGTTAAACCGTCAATTGGGGCGATTTCTACCTATTTTTGATCAACAAAGAAGAAGGTGAATCATTCGGAGGACCCACGACACACCTTGGGGGCCCCACATACCCTTGGGGGCCCTACTCGACGCGCCAAAGCCCTCCCGAGTCAAGGCAAGCGAAACCGAGAAGAAAACAACAAAGTCAAGCGAAGGAAGAAGGAGAATGACCATCTCACGGTCGTGAAGTGCCATCTCACGGTCGTGAGATGCATGCCCAAGATGTTTGATTTTCGTGGATTTGGTTTCACGGCCGTGAAACTCATCTCACGGTCGTGAAACCTCTGTCACGGTCGTGAAATGAACTTCACGGTCGTGACTTGATCGTGAATGTTAAGCCATGTTATGCCAACTTCCTCACGACCGTGAAATGGAGTTTCACGGTCGTGAGACTTGTTTCACGACCGTGAAACCCATTTCACGGTCGTGAATGTGCCAGTCCATGAAGCTTCTCGAAGCCCATCTTCCCTTCATTTTGTAAACCTATATATAGACCCTCTTATGTAATTAAAGGGCACGAAACCCTAGATCTGAAACTTCAATAGAATTAGTTTTAATCTTGTATTAATCTTCCTTAATTAAGCAAATTAGTCGGTTAATTAGTGATTTCAACTTGGTTTAGTGTATGAACTTGGGTTATATTCAAGGATTTGTGACGAAATCTTGGTATTTATATCAAAGTTCTAATCTTTCTCCAAGTGGGTATAATTTCTCTACTTAATCTTGCTTTTAATTAAGTTTTCATTTCGATTATTGTTATCTACTTATTGTTAATTAGAAATGTTTAATGTTGTTGTTGATTTCCTCTTACAATCTTTAGTAAATATCGAATTTCCCTCAAGTATGAGTGAGTAGTAATCTTGCTAGGGTTATGTGGGGGATTATGGGTCCTTGTATGGTTTAATGTGTTATTGTTGGGGTTAATAGTTGATTATTGTCTAGTCTCCATGCTATGCTTATAACATGTTTGATGAAATGCTTACTTGAGTTTGCATGAATCTTTCGTTTGTTTCGAATGCCATAAGATCGAAAGTCGTGGTCTTTCGTAGAACCGCTAGTTTTGGCAAGCCGTATCTAGTGACGCGATAGCTAGTTAGAGTCGGTTTGAGGAGGAATCGTAAGAACGGAAGCCTCGATTCACTTTCCTAGACTAGATGATATTTCGACTATTAGACCCGACCCTTGCACCCGACTTTACTACCCATATGAACCCACTCACCCTAGTCTTCCCTCTTATTTGATAAAAATCCAACCTTTATAGCTTTAGACTCCTTTTGTTGTTTTTAATTGCTTTTAATTGTTGTTAATTAGTGTAGCCAACAAACCCAAACCCAAATCACTTTGTGACTTGCAAGAGACTTTTAGTAGACTTTTAGATCAATTTTGAACAACAACCGTCCCTGAGATCGACATCCCTACTTCACAACTATTTCCACTACATCAAAATGGCGCCGTTGCCGGGGACGGTGTATGTTTAATTTGATTGTTTTTAGTTTGCTTTAGTTTTTTGCCTCTTGTCTTGAGAAACCTAGTTTCTCAAGGCATTCTCACCGTTTACATTTAGTTTTCTTGTATGCCCAGGCGAGCTCCCCCAAAGGATCAACCTCCAATCGATCCCGAGATCGAAAGGACCTTTAGGAGACTTCGCAAAGTCTTCAAAACCGCAAGTAGAGGCTCTTCTTCAAATCCGATTATCACAACGGAGGAGCTTTTACCTTCAATTGAAGAAAGGGAAGTCCGGGAAAGTAACGAGATAGATATTGAGCATCCAAGTGTAGAGAATTAGGAGGATACTGTGCCGATTGCGGAATTTGTGAATCCTTTTGGAATCCCACCAACCATCCCACAAGACATCCAACCACCCACTCTTCTAACAATGCCTAAATTCTCATCTCACTCCATTCCCACGGAAGATACTCTTCCAAACACCACCCCCGTACCACAAAATCTCACCGGAAATTTCATTGCCAAAACCGCTTTTATCCAATTGGTAGAGAGAAACCAATTTGGAGGTATGCCAAGTGAAGACCCTCATCTACACATGGAGACTTTTTGTGATTATTGTGATGCCGTTTCTCAAACGGGAGTGACTCAAGACCAAATCCGATGGGTCTTGTTTCCTTTCTCTCTTATTGGAGCGGCAAAACGATGGTTGAAGAGTCTTGACAAGGTCGCTCTAGGTATTGACTCATGGAAGAAGCTAGCTCTAGCTTTTTATCAAAAGTTCTATCCACCGGAAAAGACAAATATGTTGAGAGCTAAGATAACCGGGTTCAAGCAAAGGGATGAAGAGTCACTCTATGAAGCTTGGGACCGATTCAAGGAGATTATTCGTTCTTGCCCTCACCATGGTTTGAGTGAGTGGTTCTTAGTACAACAATTTTGGAATGGACTTTATGAAGATGCTAGAGGAATTTTGAACATGGGATCAAATGGAAGGTTCACGGAAGTAGATGATGCTCAAACTTGGGCAAGAATAGAGGAGATGGCGGCCCATAACTCACAATTTAGTAGGCCAAGGCAAACTCCTAGGGGAAGACATGAAGTGAGCTCCGTTACCCAAATGGGAGCCGATTTTGGAGCTCAACTTAGCTCTTATATGGAAGCAATGAACCTCAAAATGGACCAACAAACGGCTCTATTCCAACAAGCTCAAAGTTCATTAACTCAACCTCCTATGCAACAAGTGAATGCTATGGTGATGGCACCAAGCTTACCTCAAGGGGTTTGTGAATGTTGTGGAACATTTGGTCATGATCCCCAAGAATGTAGAGGATCCGTGGAACAAGTAAATGCCTTTCAATCTTATAGGCAAGGAACCCCTTACTCCAACTTCTACAATGAGAACACAAAGAACCACCCAAATCTCTCATACAAAAGCCAAAATGTTCAAAACCCTCAACCACAACCATATGTTGCCCCACCCATGAGAAACAATCAACAAAATTTCCAAAGACAACAATACAATCAAAACCAACCTTCCTACAATCAACCACAATACAACCAAAATCAATACAACCCACCACCACAAAATCAACCTCCCATGCAACCACAAGTTGGGGATCCAAACTTGGACATTCACAAAGCGATTCTCCAATTGCAAAAAGATAACCAAGCCAAAGATATTATCATCAATAACATCCTTGCCCACAATAAAATGCTTGAAACTCAAGTGACTCAAATAGCCTCGGGGAGTTCCTCTAGGGGAAAGGGTCAATTACCTCCTCAAGGTAACCCACCTAGAAATGAAACCGCCAATGCTATCCATTTGAGGTGTGGAAAGAGTTATGAGGGGCCAAGAATGCCAATTGAAGATGATAATGGAGAGGGAGACAAAGTGAAAGATGATGGGCAAATTGAAATTGAGGTTGTTGAATTGGATGATAAGGAGGAAGAGTGCTCTTCAAGTGAGCAAGTTGTTGTTGAGAAGAATGATAATGTGATAACAACAAACAAGAAGGTTGAGGAGCCTATTGTGATAAGGCTACCTTTTCCTTCTAGACAAGCCAAGACAAAACTTGATAAGCAACTAGGCAAGTTCATGGAAATTGTAAAGAACTTGGAGGTCTCTATTCCTTTCACCGACCTCATCACTCAAATCCCCGCCTATGCAAAATTTATGAAGGACATTCTTACGAGGAAGAAGTCATTGAGTGGAGTTGAAACCGTGGCATTCACCGGTGAATGTAGTGCATTTCTACAAAACCCAACCCCTCCAAAATTGAAGGATCCGGGTAGTTTCTCCATCCCATGCACCATAGGCAACATTACCATTGACAAGGCCTTGTGTGATTTGGGAGCTAGTGTGAGTGTGATGCCATACTCCATATGTGAAAAACTTGGCATGGGAGAGCTTAAATGCACAAACATTACACTTCAAATGGCGGACCGATCAACAAAGCAACCTTTGGGTGTGTTGGAGGATGTCCCGGTTCGAATTGGGAAATTTTTCATCCCGGTGGACTTTATTGTTCTTGATATGGCGGAGGATTCTCAAATCCCCATAATACTCGGGAGGCCATTCTTGCACACCGCCGGAGCGGTAATTGATGTGAAACAAGGGAGGCTTACTCTTGAAGTGGGGGATGAGAAAATCACTTTCAATTTGCAAAATGCCATGAAAGCCCCCAATCTTGGAGAAGCATGCTATTTCATTGACATTATTGATGCCTTCGTTGAAGAAGTTACACCTAGCTTCTATATGAGGGACCCTTTGGAGGCTATATTGACTTTAGAGCCAAGGGATATCATGGAGGAGCTACATGGGTTTGAGTTCGACTTGCTTGAAGCAACTTTGGAGGGAGAAGAGCTTGATGAAGAACAACTCTTAAGACTTGAGTCTATCATCCAAACTTCTTGTGCGGTAGACATCGCGGTAGAGGTACAAGCTCCTTCTCTTAAACCCCTTCCTTCTAACTTAATATATGCTTATCTTGATGAGTCGAAGTGCAAACCGGTAATTGTAAATGCTAGCCTTGATGATGATCAATTGAATGCATTGTTGTGTGTGTTGAGAAAACATGAGAAAGCTATAGGCTATAGCTTGGATGATTTGAAGGGGGTTAGCCCCGAATTGTGTATGCATAGAATTCATATGCAAGATGACCATGAGCCAAGAAGGCAACCCCAAAGAAGATTAAACCCCACCTTGCAAGAGGTTGTCAAAGGTGAAGTCATGAAGCTACTAGACGCCGGGATCATCTACCCAATCTCTTACTCCGATTGGGTTAGCCCCGTGCAAGTGGTGCCAAAGAAAGGTGGCACCACGGTAGTGAAGAATGATAAAGATGAACTAGTGCCAACTAGGTTAGTGACGGGGTGGAGAATGTGCATAGACTATAGGAGGTTGAATGCCTCAACAAGAAAGGATCATTTCCCCCTTCCCTTCATTGACCAACTCTTAGAAAGACTTGCCTCAAACAAGTATTTTTGCTATTTAGATGGATATTCGGGATTCTTCCAAATCCCAATTGACCCGATTGACCAATCTAAGACCACATTCACATGCCCTTATGGCACTTTTGCCTATAGGAGAATGCCTTTCGGTCTTTGCAATGCCCCGGCTACATTTCAACGATGCATGATGAGCATTTTTTCCGATTACATTGAATCTATCATGGAAGTTTTTATGGATGATTTTAGTGTATATGGGAAAGATTTTGATTTGTGCTTGCATAATTTGTCCTTGGTGTTGCAAAAATGTGAAGAAGTTAGTCTTGTTTTGAATTGGGAGAAGTGCCACTTCATGGTAAATGAAGGGGTGGTTCTCGGTCATCTTATTTCGGAAAAGGGTATCCAAGTTGATAGAGCAAAGGTGGAAGTGATTGAGCAATTACCCCCACCTTCAAATCTCAAAGGGGTGAGAAGCTTCCTTGGTCATGCCGGCTTTTATCGCCGGTTCATCAAGGACTTCTCCAAAATTGCTAAACCACTTACACAACTTCTCCTCAAGGATACCCCTTTCCATTTTACTAATGAGTGTGTTGAGGCATTTGATAGGATCAAGGAAGCTCTTATTTCGGCTCCGGTCATGCAATCCCCGGATTGGGAATTGCCATTTGAGGTGATGTGCGATGCAAGCGATTATGCCGTTGGCGCGGTTCTTGGCCAACGGAAGGATAAAGCTTTGCATGCCATTTACTATTCTAGCAAGACCCTTGATGAGGCACAAGTGAACTATGCAACGACGGAAAAAGAGCTTCTTGCCATTGTTTTTGCTCTCGATAAGTTCCGTTCGTACTTGATTGGCTCCAAAGTCATTGTGTATACGGACCATGCCGCACTCAAATATCTACTTGCCAAGAAAGAAGCTAAGCCCCGCCTCATTAGATGGATCCTTCTCTTACAAGAATTCGATTTGGAGATAAGAGATAAGAAGGGTGCGGAAAATGCGGTGGCGGACCACTTGTCCCGGCTAAGCTATGATGGAAGTAAGGATGACATGCCTATCAACGATTCATTCCCGGATGATTTTCTCTTTGCAATTCATGAAACAATCCAAAATCAAGCACCTTGGTTTGCGGATTTTGCCAACTATATTGTGGGTGGTGTTCTTCCACCGGGCATCAACCACAATCAAAAGAAGAGATTTTTATTTGAAGCCAAGAGATACTTTTGGGATGATCCTTTGTTATTCAAGGAGTGTGGCGATGGGATGTATAGAAGATGTGTTCCACAATGGGAGTATGATGAAATCATGAAAGGATGCCACTCCTCTCCTTATGGAGGGCACCATGGGGCAAACAAAGACCGTTGCTAAAATACTTCAATCCGGGTTCTTTTGGCCCTCTATGTTCCACGATGTCAAGCACTTTGTCCAAAGTTGCGATGCTTGTCAACGCACCGGCAACATTTCTTGGAGGAATGAGATGCCCCAAAGGGGGATTCTTGAGGTGGAAGTGTTTGATGTGTGGGGGATAGATTATCAAGGCCCTTTTATTTCTTCAAGAGGGAATAGGTACATTCTTGTGGCCGTAGACTACGTGTCCAAATGGGTGGAGGCGGTGGCTTCCCCTACAAACGATGCCAAAGTTGTCATCAATTTCTTAAAGAAGATTATTTTTCCCCGGTTTGGAGTACCTAGAGCTCTAATAAGTGATGGAGGAAAGCACTTTCATGAAAAACGACTTGACTCACTACTTCTCAAATATGGTGTTCATCATCGTACCGGTTTGGGGTATCATCCACAAACGAGTGGGCAAGTCGAAATCTCCAACAAAGAAATCAAATCTATCCTTGAAAAAGTGGTCTCGAAGCACCGCAAAGATTGGAGTTCAAAGCTCGATGACACATTATGGGCATATAGGACGGCATTCAAAACTCCTATTGGAATGTCGCCTTATAAGTTGGTGTATGGCAAGTCTTGCCATTTGCCCATAGAGCTTGAATACAAGGCATATTGGGCGATCAAAGAACTAAATCTTGATGCGAAATTGAGCGGTGACAAGAGATTACTCCAACTACAAGAGCTTGAGGAGTTCCGGCTCAAATCTTATGAAAATGCCCAATCTTACAAGGAAAAGACCAAACTCATTCATGACAAGAAGATCCTCAAAAGGGATCTCCAATGTGGAGACAAGGTCCTTCTATTCAACTCAAGGTACAAGCTATTTCCCGGGAAGCTCAAATCCCGATGGTCGGGACCATTCTTGATCACCGAGGTAGGGAAATATGGGGACTTTGAGTTGGCAAGCAAAGATGGCCAAAAATTCAAAGTGAACGGGCAACGAATCAAGCTTTATAAGGAAGGTTCTCTCGTAGGAGCAGTCGAGGCTTTGTACCTCAAGCCGACTACTCCTCATTAATTTTGAACAAGAATGGGTTTTGTGAAGTCCCCTAAGAATCACAAATTTGTAAATAATTCTAACTCACTTGACTAGTGTTCGATAGATTTTAGTTTGCATGGAAATTAATTAAATTGACGATAATAAGGTCGAATTTCGTTTGGCTAATTGAATCGTTAATTAAATCAATTTCCCGTTACTTAGTTAATTTTGTACATTTTTAGTGTAATTTTTGTCAAAGAGAGTGTGAGGGAGGGATTTAATGTGTTTGTGGTTGTTTTCGTAAGTTGAATTGAAAGAAACGTAGCGGAATGCTAAAGAAGAAGCGAGAAATCGAGCAAAGGGTGAAGATTTTGGAGCTAAGCTAAGGAAATCACGAATTCTCCATCTCACGGTCGTGAAATGGCATTTCACGGTCGTGAGACAACGAAAAACAATGCAGTAGCAGTTAACCAACAAGTCACGGTCGTGACTTGGGTCTCACGGTCGTGAAATGGGATCTCACGGTCGTGAGATTCATTTCACGGTCGTGAAGTGCTTGGACCGAGTTCTCTTCTTCTTTCCTTATCTTCTTTCTTTTCATTCCCTCATCTTCTCACTCCAACACACAACAACACAAACACAAACACACAAACCCTCATCTCACTACAAACACTCCAAATATCCCTCAAATCCTCACCAAACTCACTCAAATCTCTCCCAAATTATCACAAAAAGCTTCATTCTTCAATCAAAAACACTTTGAGAACCATTTTTTTCCCTTATAAACACCAAAAAACCCAAAAATTCGATTTTTAACCTTAGGTTTTCAAAAATCCGAAATTAAGATCTACTTTTTGGGTTAGTTTTTTTGCTTTCTACTCCACTAGAAAGTTGTATTGGGGCTATTTGAAGGTTATTCTAGTGTTCTTAATCGTTTTTAGAAGCTTCCTTGGGAAATTTTTTTTTGGGGGAAAAAGCTTGATAACAATGGTGGGACAAGGAAAAGGGAAAGGAGCAGCAGCAAGAGCACCAAAAAGACGGAGAGGCAGCGGGTCCAACAACCCGGACGCTAACGAAGACTTAGAGATTGAGCAACTTCCGGGTTTTCCGGAAGTCGTCTTTGAGACGGAGGCTCAACGACAAGCCTTCGCTGCCATTCAGGGGTTAGAGGTGGAACCCACTGTTTTTCTTTGCCATGACATAATACGTCGTCTTGGCTTGACGGAAGCCCTGCGAAATTTTTTCGCGGTCTCAGGTATGACTACTCTTTATTCCATGTATGAGCTCTCCTACCGGAGTCTCACACTAGAATTTCTTAGTAGTCTAAATAGCCTGGTAAATGCTGAGAAAGTACCGTGTTTCAGCTTCCGTCTTGCTAATACCTCACATGTTGTCCCAATGGTTGAGTTTGCTGCTATTCTGGGGTTAGATTTTCCCCCTAGGAGGGATACTGTAGAGCCAAAGGGCTACGATTTGAGCCCTCTTTGGATGGCTTTGACCGGTAGGACTTTGGTCGATTTCCGTAGGAATTCGGCCCTCCTAATTCACCACCCTGTGCCTCGTTTTTGGCATAGGTTAGTGTCGGGCACCTTCCTAGGGCGGCAAGAGCCGAACTACCTCACCCAGCTAGACTTGACCCTTCTAGAGTCGCACTTAAATGTGCAAGGACATAGGGTTGCCTTCACCTTCCCCTTAATGAATGAAATCTATAGGAGGTGGAGGAAGTTGGGTAGGAACACCATAGCCCGTAGGCAGACGGTGACCATGGGGGGTTTGGTTACTTTTTTGGCCAAGCACTTTGACCCAAATTTTAACAGTGATGGGAGGTACGTGGCTTTGACCGGGGGGACCCTTCTTGACGAGAATTCCCTAATCTACTTAAATTGGATTAGGCTTGACCGGGATAAGGGTTATCTTTGGGTGATTAAGGGTGCAACCCCTTTTTACCTTCCTTGTCATAGACTCCCTCTCTTTTCCCCTAGGGACAACACTATGGAGAGGCGACCCAGCTACCTGCTGCCAGTGACGGCGGCAGGTGGTAGGGCCGCTTCCAGTGGTGCTAGGGAGGAGGGAGAGTCTTCCCAGCCTCGACCCCGACCCGTTCCTAGACCGAGTCAGAGTGCACCCCAGGTAGCAGCGCATGTTCCCCCTTTCCCCCTACCGCATTTGCAGTTTCCCTACCCCCCACCCAGCTACGTGACCATCCCCCCTACCCCTTTGACTACCAGGGATATACTCACCCCGACCCGACCATCTCCCCCCAGGGCGACTACTTAACCGGTCTGATGCAGAACATGCATCTGAACATGCATGAAGACCGGGTCAACAACTATTATGCCTCCTACCCCAACTACTTTTTGCTGGCCAACCAAGGGTACATTGACCCTAACGGTTTGATGCCAAGCTGGGCTCAGCCCGATTTTTTGTTTCCCAACCAAGGAAACCGGGGAGGGGGCATGGAGACCGGGGGCGACCAAGGGAATAGGGAAGAGGGTGGTGGTGGTGGTGGTGGAGATGATGACGATGAGGATGATGATGAGGATGGTGATGAGGATGAGGATGTGATGGAGACCTTTTGAGAGTTTTTTTTGTTTTTGTTTGATAATTGGAAGAGTCGGAGTGGTGTCTAGGTGGCTTGTTTAGCATCTTCCCCCTCCCCTCTAGTGTGTGTCTCCTCCTCTCCTCTCTTTGATTTGTATAATTTGTTTTCTCTAACTTGTAATTTGTGTGTTTTATTGGTTGGCCTCGGCAACATTGGAGGCAGGTGTCCATCCCATCGGACACCATTATTTTGCTCCCCATGAAAAATCCAAATTGACAAACAACCTTGCATTTAGCTTAGTTCATGCATCACGTAGTTAGGTGTCATTTTTAGACTTGCCCGTGGTTGGTACCCCCATGAGGGGCGTGCATTTATGCATTTTACCGCCACGATGAGACTCCGATATGGCACACTAGACTTTCTTGTGGGAGGTACCCCCATGAGGGGCTTGCATTTATGCACCTTACCACCACAATGAGACTCTAGATTAGCATATGGTTTAGTTGCATTTACTTAGATCATGCACTTGTATTATATCATTTTGCATTTAGTTTTAGGATTTTTATTGAGTTCATGCATTTCATTTAGATTAGTTCATTTGCATAACTAACCATCTTGTATATATTGTTCATTTTGTGAATATTCATCAAAAAAATCAAAAATCCCAAAAACAAGTTTTTATTTCTTCAAAATATAAAAAAAAAAAAAATCCAAAAACATGTTCTTTCCTTTTAGAAAATATTCAAAAATTCAAAAACATGTATTCATTTTGCTTTCAATAATCCTATTTCATACATTGAGGACAATGTTTGTTCCAATGTGGGGGATAGGAAACTATTCTCATAGTTTTCATTTTTTATTTTTTTTGCATTTAAATTTTTTATTTTTTTGCATTTAAACCATTTAAAAAAAAAAAAAAAAATTTGAAAATTTTGAAAAATCCTAAAAATTAGCTTGTTTATATCTTTCTTTGTACATATTTGCATTACTTTCTCTTCTAACCTCCATACATAGGTCCGCTACACATCGCTCAAGAGACTTATAGAAAAGATTAAGAAGACCGCCATGGTATGATCGTTCTTATTTCTTCCCCTTCTTTCTTTCTTTACTTCTTATCGTTTGAGGAGTTTTGGAGGAGTTGGTTGATGATTGCGGTGTGGATTTTGATGAATTGGCGGTTGTGTGACTTATGTGCTGTTAGGGGGTTTTCGTTAGATTAATTGTCACGTAGTTCACTAGAGCATTTGCATTAGTTTGTATATATGTTGTTTAATTTTAGATCATGGCATATAGTTGCATTTAGGAAAACTTTTTGGAATGCCTAATTTGGAAATTGAACAAGTTTGAATAGGCCCTTGTAGATGCTCTTTTTGCTTAGCACTTTGCCTATTAAAATAGATTTTGAAACACCTTTTAATGTGTATTTTTAGTATAATTTTCGCACCGTTTCCTAGAGCCTAGTCAAGGGGTTGCATTTATCATCTTGACCATCCCCATGGTGTGAAAATTCCTTGGTGAACGCTTTCCTAGGTGACTCTTGAGGCCATGCAATTGTTCAATCATCACATTTCATCACATTTGACAAAAAAAGGAAATTTTTCTACCAAAAGTCCAAAAATTGAGTTCAAACATAATAGAAAAAGAAAAGCTTGAAATTTTGCACTTTTTTTGCCTTAGTCCTAGCTTAGGGAGTGCATATGGAGACTTCTAGGCTCTTCTAGAGTACCCTCAATACATATGGGGTCGCTTTCGATGTCGCTACGGCGAGGATTTGCCTATTGTTGGTCTCCGCCGCACACCTTTCGCTAGGCCACCTTGCTCTCAAAAGGCACCCAAATCGAGCACCAAAAAAAAAATCAAAAAAAAAAGAAACAAAAAGAAACAAAATAAGAACTCAAACTTCTCGTTTCCTTACATTTTTGATGATTACTCCTACGTTGCATGGCTAAGAGGGGACGACCCTTCCCTTCACTTAGGTGAGAGGCGGAATTCCGATCCTACAGTGTCTTCTAACACCATGGGGCCCTCACTTTCCATCCCGCCTTTATCACCCTTGACAAAGTTTTCTAGTAAACGTGAACGAATATACTAATTTTGCACAATAAAGAGGTGATTTATTTCTATCTTTCTAGGCATAGTTCTTTGTAAAACTAGTAATTACATAGGAATTTGCATGCTTGAGATTTTTCCATTTTAGATGAATCCCGGCGCATGGATGAGGCATGTTGCCATTTGCTTTTGTTGATGCATTCTCATTTGTTTTGTGTGCTTTATTGCCTAGAATGCATCGAAGTTTTGGCAAGCCCCTACTTGCCTTGCAAGAAGGTGTCCTACCTCATGGATACCTTGTTGTGAGTTGAAGGGACGGAGCAAGGCCCGTTAATTGCCTTGTATCGGTTAGGTTTAGCGTAGTTAATTAAGGGTCTTGACTATTGTTCATCCTTACTCGGGACGAGTAAGGGTTTGGTTTGGGGAGATTTGATATAGTGTCATTTCACCCCACTTTTCCACCCCTTTTCATCTCGTTTTGTTTGCCTTTAACGCTCCCTAGGAGCGTTTCTACATGTTTTACCTTCTCCTAGTATATTTCTCGCTTTTATCGTGCTTTTGTAGGTAAACCGTCAATTGGGGCGATTTCTACCTATTTTTGATCAACAAAGAAGAAGGTGAATCATTCGGAGGACCCACGGCACACCTTGGGGGCCCCACATACCCTTGGGGGCCCTACTCGACGCGCCAAAGCCCTCCCGAATCAAGGCAAGCGAAACCGAGAAGGAAACAACAAAGTCAAGCGAAGGAAGAAGGAGAATGACCATCTCACGGTCGTGAAGTGCCATCTCACGGTCGTGAGATGCATGCCCAAGAAGTTTGATTTTCGTGGATTTGGTTTCACGGCCGTGAACCTCATCTCACGGTCGTGAAACCTCTGTCACGGTCGTGAAATGAACTTCACGGTCGTGACTTGATCGTGAAAGTTAAGCCATGTTCTGCCAACTTCCTCACGACCGTGAAATGGAGTTTCACGGTCGTGAGACGTGTTTCACGACCGTGAAACCCATTTCACGGTCGTGAGTGTGCCAGTCCATGAAGCTTCTCGAAGCCCATCTTCCCTTCATTTTGTAAACCTATATATAAACCCTCTTATGTAACTAAAGGGGCACGAAACCCTAGATCTGAAACTTTAATAGAATTAGTTTTAATCTTGTATTAATCTTCCTTAATTAAGCAAATTAGTGGGTTATTTAGTGATTTCAACTTGGTTTAGTGTATGAACTTGGGTTATATTCAAGGATTTGTGACGAAATCTTGGTATTTATATCAAAGTTCTAATCTTTCTCCAAGTTGGTATAATTTCTCTACTTAATCTTGCTTTTAATTAAGTTTTCATTTCGATTATTGTTATCTACTTATTGTTAATTAGAAATGTTTAATGTTGTTGTTGATTTCCTCTTACAATCTTTAGTAAATATCGAATTTCCCTCAAGTATGAGTGAGTAGTAATCTTGCTATGGTAATGTGGGGGATTATGGGTCCTTGTATGGTTTAATGTGTTATTGTTGGGGTTAATAGTTGATTATTGTCTAGTCTCCATGCTATGCTTATAACATGTTTGATGAAATGCTTACTTGAGTTTGCATGAATCTTTCATTTGTTTCGAATGCCATAAGATCGAAAGTCGTGGTCTTTCGTAGAACCGCTAGTTTTGGCAAGCCGTAACTAGTGACGCGATAGCTAGTTAGAGTCGGTTTGAGGAGGAATCGTAAGAACGGAAGCCTCGATTCACTTTCCTAGACTAGATGATATTTCGACTATTAGACCCGACCCTTGCACCCGACTTTACTACCCATATGAACCCACTCACCCTAGTCTCCCCTCTTATTTGATAAAAATCCAACCTTTATAGCTTTAGACTCCTTTTGTTGTTTTTAATTGCTTTTAATTGTTGTTAATTAGTGTAGCCAACAAACCCAAACCCAAATCACTTTGTGACTTGCAAGAGACTTTAAGTAGACTTTTAGATCAATTTTGAACACCAACCGTCCCTGAGATCGACATCCCTACTTCACAGTTATTCTCACTACATCATTGGCCAATGATGAAAATGAGCAACGGATCTACCACATATTCAATTAACACAATTAATTTTGTATCACAATTCTCAACGTCCAGTTAAGGAGTTTCATATTACCTTCATCATGTATCACATTTATTTACCCATAAAATATAATATCTTATATATAATTAAAATTAAACGGTTGTTATTGTTTCACCAAAGTCAAATAAAACTACATAAATTATAATTGAAGTGAGATATCTTTGGTCTATGTTAACAAAATAATGCAACAAAGCTAAGATGTCAACATGTTTCATACTAACGAGGTTACAGTCATGCGTAAACTAAAACAATTAATTTCAAACATACCCGTGATTTTCACGGGTACAAAACCTAGTTTGATATAATAAGACCGTGAATGAACAAAATGTTTAATTTGAAATAATTAATATTTATATTGTATCACTTAGACCATCTTCTTTTGAACTTAACTAAGTCTTTATAAGTTCAGTTTATTTCTACACAAAAAATCTAAAGTTATGATTATTTTTATTCATGATCATTGTCATCAAAGTTTCCATTCCTACGAATTCAATTTAGTTAAGTTCGAACCAGCTTAATGGTTCATGGCTATTAGGTTTAGTTAAGTAAAATATTTTAGTCTAAAAGATAGGACTTTTACTAGACCTGTTAAAAGATGATCCGACCTGAAAATCGACCAAAATCCGCCTTGAAATAACCTACTCTTTTCAACCCCAACCCGAAGACGATCTGATCTGATAATGACCCGCGTATATAGGGTCAAGACCTGCCAAACCCATGACCTGACCCGAAAATAGGTAAATTCATTATAATTTTGTATTTAATGTAAATACAACTAATAAAAAATGATAAAAAATAATTTCAACTTTGAAAATTTTGAAATAAATATGCTTATAATTCTTTTAAAGCATAGTTTTATCCATTATTAATTACTCAAATAATGCAACTGATTACCATGTAAAAAATAATATGTGTCTGTCATGTATGTAAAGTATGAGACGGAAATTATAATTGTTATTGATAATTAAAACAGTTTACAAGTGAGTGTTTATATAGGAAACTAATGCTAAACTAACACCATAGGGTAAGCCTAAAGAATAGGTAACTATACTATTAACAAGGATTACAAGTTGACTAAATATTGAACAAACAAGGAAGAGGAGGCAGCTTGTTGCTGCGTGAGAATAGTAACAACTAAGGCCCTGTTCTTTTGGACTTAAATTCAGCTCTTATAAGTTCAGTTCAGTTCAGTTCAGCTCCAATAAGTTCAGTTCAGTTCAGTTCAGCTCTATTAAGTTCAGTTCAGTTCAGTTCAGTTCAGATCAGTTCACTTCAGTTCAGTTCAGTTCAGCTCAACTTACTTTATTTCAACATTATTATTATTACTATTATCATTGTTATTATTATATTAATTAATTTTTTATTATTATATTAATATATTTTTTAAAAGTTATTATATCACTATTATTTATTATTATAATTTTTATTTTTATTATTATATTTATATTTAATTTATTTATTTATTATTATATTATTACGATTAATTAATGGAAATATTAGTATTACTAACATTTATTATTATTATTATTTTGTTATATTATATTTAATATTTTATTAATATATTCACAATATTATTATTATTATTATTATTTATATTTACTATTATTAGTATTTATATCATTTATATTATTATATTATACTTGATCTTATTAATTCTTTAGATACTTTTGTTAATATATTTATTAATATATTATATTATTACTAATAATGTTATCATTTATATTAATATTTTATAATATTATTATTATATTATATTAATATAGTATTATACTAATGTGGTAAATATATTATTATTATTATTATTTATAATATTATATTATTAAATTATACTTATCATATTTATTTTAATTACTATTTCCATGATATAGGATTTTATTATAATATCAGGCCGTGTGAGGGAAAGATATTGAAGACTTCCAACTATAAATAATAATATAATAATGGAAATATTAGTATAATCATATTTATTATAATCATTAGTATAATGATTATATTTATTTTAATTACGACCATGATATAGGATTTTGACCAATAAAGACGACATAGCCAGTAGTGGAGATATAATCATTGCGATCACCTGCCTAATCAGCGTCACAAAAATCATGAAGATTAAATGGGGTCGTTTTGTGAAGATTAATGCCATGATGAATTGTACCCTTTAAGAACCGAAGCAGACGTTTAAGAGCGGTCCAATGCAAGGATGTCGGATGAGTTAAAAACTGAGCGAGTTTGTTGACAGGAAAAGCGATATCAGGCCGTGTGAGGGAAAGATATTGAAGACTTCTAACTATGGCGCGATATGTAGACTCATCTTGGATGGGTTTGTCATCTTCACGCTGAAGCGGAGGAAGAGCTTGCATAGGTGTCGTTGACGAGCTGCAATCAATCATATCATAACGAGTGAGAACATCGGAAATATACTTAGTTTGGTTAAGATGCAGTCCGGTGGATGTCGGGGTTACTTCCATGCCTAGGAAGTAGGATAGATGGCCGAGATCTTTGAGAGAGAAACGTGTAGAAATAGCGGTAATGAACTTATTGACTTCAATCGGGTTCGGACCTGTAACAACTATATCATCAACATAAACAAGTGTGTAAAGTTGAATATTAGAATGATAAAAAATGAATAATGACGAGTCGGAAATAGAGCCACGAAAACCATAAGAGATGAGATAGTTTTTAAGTTCGGTGAACCAAGCTCGAGGGGCTTGTTTGAGACCATAAATCGCTTTGCTTAATTTACAAATATGAGTATGAAATATAGAGTCGATGAAACCTGGAGGTTGGACCATGAAGACATCCTCGGTCAAAGTACCTTGCAAGAAGGCATTGTTAATATCAATCTGTCGAAGCGACCAACCATGGATAACGGCCAAAGATAGTATAAGGCGAATGGTGGTTGGCTTAATGACGGGGCTAAAGGTTTCGGAATAATCGAGGCCGGGTCTTTGATGGAAGCCTTTAGCGACAAGACGAGCTTTATGTTGCTTAAGACTACCATCGGGATTGTATTTAATGCGAAAAACCCACTTACAACCGATAATATTAGGGACGTTGTCAGACGGGACAAGAGACCAAGTTTTGTTTCGAGCTATCGTTGAAAAATTCTTTAATAAACCAATTAAACGTTTTTACTCCGACAATGGTGGTGAATTTCAAAAACTCACATCGCACCTCAACCTCACGGGTAGAACTCACTTAACCTCCCCTCCACATACACCCGAGCATAACGGTTTCGCGGAAAGGCGTCATCGTCACATAGTTGAAACAGGCTTGTCGTTGCTAACTCACGCCCAAATCCTTACTTCACTATGGCCTCACGCCCTTTCCACCGCCGTGTACCTCATAAATCGACTTCCCACTCCGTCACTCCAAAATGCTTCCCCACACAATAAACTATTTCATCAAAATCCGAATATTTCCAAGCTCCATAGTCTAATACGATCCTCACGATCACACAATATCCGTGCTTACATCCTCGCGTCTTCCGTCCTTCTTTCGCAAACGACCACCATGGCTAACCACCAACTCCAACTCGCCAATATCAATGACCCAGCCAACCCCCTCACTCTTGTTAACTTCGCCATTTAATCTTCATGCTTTTTGTGACGCTGATTGGGCAGGTGATCGCAATGATTATATCTCCACTACTAGCTATGTCGTCTTTATTGGTCAAAATCCTATATCATGGTCGTCTAAAAAGCAGCGAGCTTTATCTCGGTCCTCTACGGAAGCTGAATTTCGTGCTATAGCAGATACTACTTCTGAGCTTCTTTGGTTAAAATCATTATTTCAAGAACTTCGTCTTTCACTCCCATCAAGCCCTGTCATTTTTTGTGACAATTTAGGGGCAACAAACTATTCTGCTAATCCTATTTTTCATTCCCGAATAATACGATCCTCACGATATAGGAAACTACTTAGACTCGTAAAGTATGCGACGGAAATTATAATTGTTATTGATAATTAAAACAGTTTACAAGTGAGTGTTTATATAGGAAACTAATGCTAAACTAACACCATAGGGTAAGCCTAAAAAATAGGTAACTATACTATTAACAAGGATTACAAGTTGACTAAATATTGAACAAACAAGGAAGAGGAGGCAGCTTGTTACTGCGTGAGAATAGTAACAACTAAGTAGTTGTTATGACTTAGTCTTGACAATGTACATGTAACAATTCATCGATCTAGTATTTCGTATCACGTTGTGATACGAAATATATTAAGCAAAAAGTGCTTATTATTAATATTGTATATTTAGCTAGATAATTATATAAATTAAGAATAACTATATGTATATAACTAATGTCGTTCATGACAGCCTAAATTCAATGTTCTTCACGCACGCGCAAACAAGCACTGGCCGCAACATCGACTTTCTTAAAGACCTAAAAAGAAAGTATACCGAAACGAGTTCCCTTAAAGACCAAATGACACATCAACCACGCCCCTTCCCTTTCTCGTAGGGCCCGTTGTTCTACGATGTGCCCTGGACATACACGGCGGTGTGCTTGTTTATATCACCGCGATTGGTGATTTATAATGTGATTGTTAATGGCATAGTAGGTGTTCTTGTTGAGATACCGGACATGTGTGATGATTGTATTGTGATCTCATATGATATTAATTATGTACATGTGAACTAACCTTTGTCTGTTTTTAAATCTACTGTGATCCACTCGATATTCTCGGCGAATGGTGAGTAGTCGATTAACAGGTGAATTGCTTTGATGATTCTTGTTGGGAACATGTTGACAGAGATGGATGCAGATCATTATAGAGTCCTTAGCATTTGTAGCTGAGTATTATACATTTCATCTTTGAGCCGTCTTTGATTTGTATTGGACTAAATATTAGTTGTATTTGACATTTCATTAAATAAAGTAACTTTACTTGTTTTGAGATTGACGATATGCCTCGGGAAATGGAGATGGCCTGGAGATGAAGATGGTAACTCCCCACTTACTTGGGAAGGTATCGTTAAAGGCTCTTAGGTAGACCTGATAAACGGGTCAGTCGGGTCGGGTTTGGGTAAGGCCAGTTCGGGTTTGCCATATTTTCGGGTTAGTTCGGGTCCTTTCGAGTTTCAGTTAGGTTTTGGCTTTGCTGGTCGGTTATTTTCGGGTTAAGCGGGTCGGGTTATTTCCATCGGGTCAGTTTCGGGTCAATGATTATTAAAGGTCGAGTAGTTCGAGTCAGACTAATTTGCTTAGAGTTAGTTCGGGATAATTTGAGTTGGCTTATTAATTAAAAAATTAATTTCAAGACTACCGCATGGAGGCTTCTAAGAGATCTTAATAGTACCACGTGTCGCAATACAATGCTAAAGATAGCCTTTTTAAGTTCTTGTATAAGAGTGTCTTACGATATGGCCGTTATTGGTGTGAGTCGAATTAATGTAATAAAAATAAACGTGACTTCCAATTAGCTGTTCGAGTCACTTCGGGCATTTGACTCGGGTCATTTACAAGTTTGACGGAACTCGAGTCAAGTTCGGGTCGGGTCGGGTCGGGTTATATGATACAGATTAGTTTTGGGTCTCGGGGCAGGTCATTCGTCAGGTCTACTCTTGGGTAAGTGGGGTATTACACCATCACCTACTCTATTAAGGGCCCTAAAAAATTGACGGGAATTACAGACACCTAAGCCGCCCTCTTTCAGTTTTATTTTATATAATTGTACTTGACTCCCCCTCGACCATGACCGGGCCGGTCCCAAGTCCACCTCCATCAGTCCCGCCTGGTCCCGTGTTGATCCGCCCTAGACCCGGGTCAGTTTTGGGTCCGCTTAGCCAAGGTCGCTCCGCCCCGACTCTTATGTTTGTCCACCTTTACACACATGACGGAGTCAAAAGAGGAAGAGGGAGGAGGAGAGACAACCATAAACCGTATAATGTCGGTATATTAAAACCTTACTGTATACGATGGATTGGTGGTGATTGGTGGTGACTGGTGAAAATAATAGCTTTATTTGGTAAAACTAGCTGACAAGGAAGTTAAAACCTGAAAAAAGTACTTGAAAACTAGCTGAAAAGGTAGATCAAAATTATAAGCTCATAAGGCAACATATGTCATAAAAAATATTGGACAAACTAGTTGAAAATGTAGCCGATTTTTGGTGAAATGATGTAAAAGGATATGATAATTATTTAGCAATATAGATTGAAAGGGTAAAAATGAAAGATTAATAAACTGTGTAAATAGACTTTTTATTTTTGTGAACATTAATGATGGAGTCGTAACTCGTAACTGGTGAGAGGAAGAGCGAGGATGGGTGAAGAAAACTAAAGACAGACCCATCTCCCACACACTCACACACTCACACAGTACATACTACATAGTACAAGTCCTATTGTTGAACCGACTGTGTGTCAATAACTTTCAAGTTTCAACTACTAATCCAACTACTCATCCTCCAATATTTATTTATTTATTTTGAGTTGTCAGTTTTGTTCCCAAATCAAAATGATTCCTACATTTTCAACCTTCACCTCCTCTTTCTCTATCTCATCACTTAACTACTACTACTACTACTACTAACTTACTATACTAATTACTCTTCCAATTCTTGTCTATGATAATGAAACAACATCATATCTCTTTGCAATTGCTATTCTTCCTGTTCGCATGTGCCCCATTTCAGCTGTCTTTATCTTCTCAACATGTAAGATTATGTCTTTATGCTTACTTGTTCTTTTTTATTAACACTCTTTATAATTTCCATGAAACCCCTTTTCTTATATTTCCATTTTGTTACCAGATTTCGAGTCTACTTGCCCGTCGACGTTTGGCGCCTTCAAATACACCAGGTTTAATTCTTTAATTTACATATTGTTTTTTGAACTATCTCTCAAGTATGAGCTCATAACAAGGGGCGTCTTTAAATAAATGGAGGCCCGTGCCCGTGCATCACCAACAAAATGAGGCCCCAAATATGAATGTACAAGTATACTATATGTCGAGATTTGCAGATAAAGGTAGTGAATTTTGTATAAGTCAGACAGTGAGTACATACCCAAGACATGGCTTAGGGCATCATAATCAATACTGTCAATCCATGTTCTTAATTCCGCTCCATTCCCTCTAAATAACCCTATCCAAACAATGCCTGAGAGTATCAGAATGCATATTACTCCTTACTTGTATTCAGGTTGTATAACCTGCCATGTTCTATAATGGGATTTCATTCCTTTAGTAAATCTCATTTTTGAATCTATGCTTTTTTGTCGACATCCCGAGTGCAGTTATGTATATTTATCCACTCTCCGTTTCTCATCCTATTTATTTGTTGTCATTGCAGGACATTGCCAAGCTAATTGGGTTCTCGGTGTTAACAAGACTAAATGCTTCCAGTATGTAGAAAAACACAAACCATGGGATGATGCAGAGATGTACTGTACAGATCACGGAGGACTCTTGGCTTCCCCGTCATCTGTTCAAGAATTGATTTTTATACAAAATTTGTGCCAAAAGAATGTCAGTGGTTGCTGGATTGGAGGGAGATACAACTCCACCTACGGTCACACTTGGACATGGTCTGATAGTAAATCTCAGCACAATGATTCTCTTTTCCCAAAGGTGAACTTTGGATTAAAATGCACCAACATCTCATGCTACAAAAATGCAAGTAATTCATGTACGCTGCTGACTTATGGAGGTGCCTCCATCAAGGCACAAGGATGCAACAACACTCATGCTTTCATCTGCATGCTTGATATAGGTATAGTATCATTTCTCGACATTATCATTCTTGCGCCATTATACCCTTGCATATTGTCTTTGATGTTCGGGAATTAAATTCGTGCTAATGAAGTAGTAGGTTTTGATGGTGTGTCTGCATGCTTAGATCTTAGACAAGGACATCATACCCTGTGGCCGGTGCTTTTTAATGGTAGTCGTATTGCCTGTTTTCCTGCAGGGGTGGGGGAAAGATATATAGTAGTTCGTACCACTGTATACCAACAGAATTAGCATTGTTACTTTTTGCTCATGTATAGCACATATAATAGCTCAGTACCAGCAGGCGATGTGATCCTCAGCTCACGATTTCTTATATATATCTCGCTATGACATACTCTGTTGCATTGAAACTGAAATGATGAGAATTACAAAGAAGTTGCTGTAGTTGAAGTCATCCTTGAAGGCAGTGATTGTTTAGGTAGTGTCTTGTTGCTTGTCTTCAAACATACCAATCAAGTGATAACCCGATTTTACTTTTGTTAAGCCATTAGTTCTGGTTGTGATAGATCTAGATCAGGCTATCTGATATATTAAGGACTATGCATGAATAAATTACATGCTTATTTGTTTTACTGTTGTTGAAGCCATTATGGCGTACAAATCATTGAGCAAACATTGACAAGCTATCTTTGCACTGGAAAAGAGATGAAAATTTTTCCATTCAATCTTTGGGGTGGGCTGAGCTCACATAGAACACCAATATTTACTACGTCAACTAACCTACTTTGTTCTAACCAGCTTCCTATCTTTTTGGCCATTAGATCCTAGATAGTGAAAAAAGTCATAATCTTGGATTTACTTATACTCCAAAATATTGCGGGGGTTCTTTTCTCTAACCTAAAATCTCTAAATTAAGCTCGTCCTCCACAATTCTGACTAACTTTTAGCTTTTTCTTTGTTCTCAACAATCGAGACAATGGCATTAGGAAACATCTTATAACATGCTAAAAGTATATTGCCTTCAATTGATATCTTCAATCCTTTCATGATCGTGGCAAAGAGAAAATGATTAAGTGCATAACTTGATGCACTCCAATTGGGAGCTCCTATACCTTTTTAAGTTCTTAACACTAGTCCTCACGTATTAGCTCCTTCATGTCTTATTATATCAATGCATTTCTGCGAAATACATTTATTTGTTAAAGCCCATCAAATAAACTCTCTTGATACACTACCATATGCCTCTCAAAATCAATTAAACCTATTTGTAGGTTATTTTGCCAGTTCCACCATTTCTCCATTATCTGTCTAGTAAGATAGATTACCTCCATGTGGTTAGCTTATATGTGTGAAAATCCCATAAGAGTAATACTGCTGTAAGTGGTGTTGCTTCATACAAATTAGAGAGGGGCTGATTTTATTTAATCAAAATCTTTTTAACTTAAGGTACCCCAAGTATTAGGTTGTTGGTTCCTGCAAAGAACAGATTGTTATAATATTGTAGATAATTTTTTTTTTCCCATTGGTTGACAATTGACATGTACTGTGAACTGTAGTGAAAGCTGTGAAACTATGATGTAAGATGTGTGTGATGATTTAACATTCATGAGTTAACTGCGTTTGAATATATAAAGTAGAGGGAAGGGGAGCGGAGGGAGAGAAGTTCTCCATACAAATCTTTCTTATGTTGGAGCCTTGGAGGGATTTTGATATGTCTTGGATGAGAGAAAATGGTCCCTTCATTCTTTCCCACTCCATTTCCATTCAACCTTATTTGCTAACAAAACAAGTGCATTTGTCTCCCCTCCCTTCCCTTTCGCTCAAATTCCCGCCAATCCAAACAAGCCTGAACTGTCATGTTTCTTGTCACTAGTTTTAAACCTGTGCAAAATGTAGGGTTGCTTTTAAAAAATTGTTACAAAGAAAGACATTTTAATCTATGTTGATTAAGAATTTTAGAATCCTTTACTCAAACAAAGAACTTTAAAACCCAAATTGTAGACAACGACAAATGGTACAAAATAAATTTAGAGCGAAGTTTATCTAATTTACTTATTATGACCATAATATTATACGGAGTTCATAATACACACACACATATATTTTCCTAAGGTCCCACCCGCTAACTCGACAAAGACGTAGCTTGCTAACTTGCATATCAGTGAGATGAAAATTCATGTTGAAATTCACTTCGACAATCATAATATGATCATGAAGAAGTATAAATAACAAAAATTTGATTTTGGTAGACATAACTATAAAATAAAAACATACTGCACCTTGAATTTACTAACATCAAACTATCAAAGCATCGAAATAGAACGTAGAAGTTTATTTTGATCCACCCAAAATTAGCTAACAATTTCTGCACTGGTCAAGAAGTGACTCCCTTCAAATTTCTGCAAAAATTTCTGCAAATTTGAGCAAGTGATGAACTGATGATTCCCATAGCTAACATTCTCAGTCGATTGTGTCAACTGTAGAACAATATTAGAGTCACTTTAAATCAAAGTTCTATCTAGATTCATGTCCTTTGCCAAAATCAAACATCTTTGGAGTGCAAAGTTAAGCTTTAGTACAAGAGCAGACCCAATTTCTCTGCAAACTCTTTGATGAAGCCATGATGGTACCTGAATCATCTATGCAAACTGTGAAATTATTTGCCATCTGCCAAGATCCATGGTGTTTGTATGTTAGTGAGAAGATGAATGTAACTTTCGGCAAAGTACTTTGATAATTGAAATCAAAATTAATAATATGAAGTCTTGAACATGTTTATGTCTAAGGACTACAAAGATAATAATACTCCATAATCTGAACCCCACTTTATAAAATCGGGTTCTCGAGTGTCCCATTTCTCACCCACAAATGATCTACATTCTTATTTTGACTACATTTTCAAAGCAAAAATACACTCTATCTAGCTTATTCAATTAAGGTTTTTAGCCATATTTAGGAGATTTGCAAATCATAACTAAGTTAATTGCGCCAAAATCCACAGCTAATGTGAGCACTACTTAATGTAAGCTGCTGCCACTTTTTTTCTCCCAAAATACAATGTAAATTTTTAACAAATCAGGAAGTAAAAACAGAAATAAATAAACATAACTTCTCAGTAGAAAAAAAACATAAACCTTCAATTGAAAGTCTTGAAAATAATATTTGACGTGCCCAAGTAATGCAATCACAGATCTGATAATCATACCTATGGGAAATTAAATGTGACTGTGAACTCCACCGCCATTCTTCGGCTAGCCGTTGGACAGGAGTTTGCCGGAGGAGATCCCCTTCTAGTTACTCGTATCGCTCAATCCTGATCGATGGTTGTAGACTTGCATCGTGTGATCTGTATTTTGGAGGAGTTAAACTAATAGTTCAATTAAATAATGAATAAAAGAGATTTTTAAAGCTTTGTGAGTTTGTGGGGAGTTGCTTCTAAACGTGGAAAGTAAATGGCTTTTTTTATGTGTTTGTTTTTGTTAAATTGCCTATGCAAGCAACTTTTTACGGAGTATTTCTCTGAGGATAAACCTGCTTTCGACACGTCAGACATTTTGGCCATGATTCAATGAGAAGCCTCCCTTGGCTATCACTTTGGTAAATAAGGGATGTAACTTTCATTCAGCGTGTTGAAAATAAGTCAGGTCTCATTAATACTCCATAGTTCACTTTATCATTTATATTGTATGGCTCGGTTTTTGTAAGAGCTTGAGTAAGTCAGCCTTATTATCGTTGATTCTAAAGCCTAGGGGCTTATAAAATTTTGGAACTCTTACGATTGATCATCCACAGTTATAAAGTTGATATTTGAGAGGTAAAGTTTAGTACTTCCTCCGTTCCATTGAGTTCGTTACGTTTGCTTTTTGCACAAAGAATAAGAAAATGCACAAAAGTGGGGTATTCATATGCTTGGTTACCAATATACCCTTATGTTATCCCACAAATTTTGCAAAAGTGGGGCAGTATAGTCAATTAGGTTTTTAAAAGACGTCCATAAAAGGAAACGTAAACAATCAAATGAAACGGCTCAAAATGAAATACGTAAAGAACTCAATGGAACGGAGGAAGTACATGTGAATTCCTTACCGTTCCCCCAGACTCCTTTTAGGCAATGGGGTAATGTTGCTACCGGTTGTTAAGATCTAACATAGCGCCAGGTAATGTTGCGGTTGTTTTTGAAGATTTAGCGTTGGGCTTTGAAGGAATCATCTATTATCTTGCATGACTCAATTTTTTTTCTTTTTAAAAATCTGAATAATACAATCTTATTAATGCTGATTCTCAAAGCAAGGAAGTTTTCTAAAAAAAATCACCATTTTCTGAACGTTTAGCTAATACTTATATTCTAAAAATCCCCGCACTAATTTTAACTAGCTAACATAGTCTGTCGACTAATTAATAGTGTGACAGTCTTAGCTAATTATTGCTTTATATTTTTGTACTTAAGATTAATCCTTTTCTGTTAAAAATTGTTGGTCACGTGTATTCATTTTGAGGTGATTCCATTATTTCAAGGATCCTTATTTCAAAATATTGCAACAATGATTTTCTTCATTTTTTTTCTGTTTGTTTGTTAAACAAATCAGGCGTATCCCGCTTAAGTACTTGTTCAAGATTACCTAGTGTTATTTGTTTTTAGCTGAACTTGGATTATCTTCAAAGAAAAACTATTTGTTTGCAAAACTTGGTAAGATTGTCGTACCATTTGTTGTTTATAGTCTTTAGACCAAGTTAGTTCT
Source organism: Heliosperma pusillum (assembly GCA_022085475.1). Taxonomy (NCBI): domain Eukaryota; kingdom Viridiplantae; phylum Streptophyta; class Magnoliopsida; order Caryophyllales; family Caryophyllaceae; genus Heliosperma; species Heliosperma pusillum. The sequence goes on along the minus strand of JAIUZE010001381.1, from coordinate 25,302 downwards.
ATTAGTTTTCATACTTGCTCTTACTTCTGTAAGATTTGTTACTAGTTTTGTAGAATTTCTATTCTAAAATTTAAAGGCTCAAAACACCCTTTAAAATCTGTTGAACTTTTAGCTGAAACTTGATGTCTTTGAAGAAGAACTAGCTGTTTGCACGACCTAGATAAGATCGTTGTTCTGTTTGCTGTTTTTACAGTATTTGAGTTCTGTGGATTTTCGCTTAATCTTCTATGACGTCTAGTATTCATGAAGAACCTTTCTTTTAAACTTCAAAGCTCCCTCAAAACTTTATAAACTCGCTTGAAATTTTTGAAAATTTCATAATCTAAGCATAATGATAGGACATTTAAACATTGCAAGGTCTAATTTTTGGATAACGGTGGTGACCGCCGTATGCTACCTTTGGTGTGCAGTGGGTAAACCTCAGGCATACATAATAGCTTGCCAATTATGCAATAACAAAGCCATATTGGGAATAAGTGTGATAAACTTTGACTCAGGCGGTGTAATTTCAAGCACAATTGCTCCCATTTTGGATGAGCCTAAGACCGATGGCAGTTTCTGTACTTAAACCATCTGAGCTAAACTCATTCGGGTCTTTTCAAGTATGTGTTGTGGCGTTGTTTTAGACCACGTCACTACATAAAAATGAGGGCAATTGATCTTCACCTCGTTTGTATGTGATTTTGTTTGCCTTTGTGGATATTATTGACTAGTGGTACATTAAAATAATTGTATTCTTCACGCAGAGGACAAATGCTATGGAGGACAATGCCATCATGTATATATAATAATCCTGGCAGCTATTAGCGGTGTAATTCTTTGCACCACTTTGGCTTTTGTGCTTTGGTTGCTTGTTTATAAAAGGAGTAAGAAGCATAAGAGGTCCCGTAGGCAATCTAATCAAGCAACTTCAGCTTTAGTCTCTCCATCCTGGAAGGTCTTCACAATTGAGGAGCTCCAGTCTATGTCAAAGAATTTCAGTGAAGGAAATCGTCTTCCGGGAGATGCAAAAACAGGAGGCACATATAGTGGCATCTTATCCGATGGGTCAAAGGTGGCTATAAAGAGATTGAAAAGGTCAAACTACAAGAGGAAGAAAGAGTTTTATTCTGAAGTCAGTAGAGTTGCCAGGCTTCATCACCCAAGCTTGGTGGCTGTTAAAGGATGTTGCTATAGTCACGGTGATCGCTATATTGTCTATGAATTTATTGTGAATGGCCCTCTGGATAGATGGCTGCACCATGTTCCAAGGGGAGGTAGATGCTTAAATTGGTCTATGCGAATTAAAGTTGCCACAACCCTTGCTCAAGGAATTGCGTAAGTATTTGTTTATTGTCTTCGATTCTTAGTCTTATTTATCATTACTTCCTCGTATTCGTTGAAGTTCTCTCGAGCGCTGTTGACACAAAAACAAAAATAACATTACTCCAATGCCTATAAAAAGGCTTGTCTATGGCAAGTTAAGGGGATGTTTTACCGTGTCCATGTCTACATAAAACGTCAAGGCACTTTGTTTTACCGTGTTCGCCTGTTGCTTAATCTTTACAACACAGTGCCAGACACTCTGATACCGTGTCTGTCAGCGTATCTTGGTATCATAGCTTAGGACTGACTGCCTATCAAACTGAGAAGCTACCTTCACAAAGTGATCCATCTTTGAACATCTGGCCTCCAATGGGACAAAATTCCATAGAAAGTGTTTACTACTACTGTATTTCTCAATAGTGAAAGAATGACGAGATGCCCCTTTAACTCACTGAAAGATTGCAAATTGTATACTGCACAATAGAGCTAAGAATCGTAAGGTTTTAATTTCCCCGTTCTGTTTTAAGTGCTTGGTCATCTTCAAGCTCTCATTTGATCTGGTTTTCAGTAGTGATCTTTTTATTTGTGGTTTAATTGTCTGTCTCCTTCCCGAGTTTAAACTTTTCAGCTGCTACCTTTGTGTACTTTCATTTATTAAAAATTTGCCGGCTATTCAGTAATCAGTAGAGGAAACCATGGTGGCTATCAAACCAGTGACACAGATTTCATTATGGGTCATCCGACCAGAAACAACCTATGTGTCCTTACCCCCACCTTTTGTGAGTTGGGGTATTGTTAATTTTGTTGTTTATCATTGTTTTATTGGTCTTAGAAACTAAGAGAAACTCTTTTGAAAACTTTATTTACAGCTTTCTACATGACAAGGTCAAACCACAAGTCGTACATCGAGATATCCGTGCAAGCAATGTGTTGCTTGACGAAGAATTCCGGGCTCATCTGATGGGCGTTGGTCATTCAAAGTTTGTCCCATGGGAAGTTATGAAGGAGAGGAACGTAATGGCAGGTGGAACCAACGGATACCTTGCTCCAGAGTTTGTCTACCGAAACGAGCTGACAACAAAAAGTGATGTGTACAGTTTTGGAGTCCTATTGCTAGAGATTGTGAGCGGGCGTCGCCCAGCACAAGCCGTTGATTCAGTCGGATGGCAAAGCATATTTGAGTGGGCCACCCCTCTGGTGCAGTCTCACCGATACCCTGAACTGCTAGATCCTGTCATGTCTAGCTTGTATGCCGAGATTCCTGAGGCGGGGGTGATTCAGAAAGTCGTCGATCTTGTATACGCTTGTACTCAGCATGTCCCTTCTATGCGACCTCGTATGTCTCACGTAGTCCATCAGCTTCAGCAATTGGCTCCATCCACATCTACTACTGTCATAGAGTAACTTGTTTAGAAACGAGACGTGTATCATGTTTAGCTACTAGACCAATATTGATATGTATACTGAATTAAGTAGCTGAAATTCTAGTGTAGGATAAACCTTAGTCAGGTAATGTAATTCTGGAGAGTTCTCTTCGGCGTCGCTCCTTATTCCTCATCCCCTCTGCTATGGAAGTAGATACTTTCTCCCCTTCTGTAACATGTGATATGTACAAACATATAGCAACATTGATCCCAAGGTAATGGGTTGGATTGCGTCGTTTGTAGAGGAAATATTGTAGAATAACTGGTAAACTTCTACAGAACTAGGTGGGTGAATCTTCCAACAATCATGTAGGAGAAAAACCTTTAACCTCTAATCCTCTACATTGCACGCAAGACGGTGCACTACAAGAAAATATTCTTAACCCGGTGCAAATTTGCATGGGATGCAATTTCAAACATCACTAGTCTTAAACCCGTGCTATGCACGGGTATGCTATTTCCAAATTTTATTATAAAAATATTATATAAGAAAAAATATTATAATTAAATTAAAACAAAGCAATAAAATTTATCTATTTCTTGTTAAACAATTTCAAATTACAAATTTAATAGTTTAGTTATAAAGTCATATCTAAGATGTAGATTTGAATTATAAGTTTTATTCGCAATTAACTTGATTGAATAATGAACTAGTATAGATCTCGTGCTAAAACATGGTATTTTTAGAGTGTTGTGTTAGATAAAGTTGTAATTAAAATGTCGGTACTAATAATTTTAACATTTTAAAAATATACTATTTATAGGGTTTTTTATTAAGACGGTTATATTATTATTCTCGGCCACCTATCGTAGTTGAGAATTTATTATTTGTATAAAATATGGGATTGACATGATATAAATCACTTAGCTGCGATATATCGTTATAAATTGTCGACGATATATATAGCGAGACAACCAAGCTTAGGCGAGAAATGAGAAGGAAACGAAATTCCGCTCAACAAATGTTGTCTTTAGCTGTAGAAGCAAAGTATGTTCATTAGCAAGAGAAAAATCCCGATACAAGTCGCCTCACTCATATTTTCATGTCTCATCTTGAAGCCGTAAAATTGTTCTGTACTTATCCACATGTTGTACTTATGGATTCAATCTACAAGACGAACGTTTAAAATATGACATCTTGTACACATGTTGTACTTATCCACATGTTGTACTCGTGTTGTACAAGACAAACGTTTTGTGCTTATCCACATGTGATACACATGTTATACTTATGGATTCAACCTACAAGACAGACGTTTACAAAATCCCGAGATAATATCGATAATATTGATTACATTGATATCCATAAAGACAACTGACAATTAAAAACACGAAAAATAAAGCAGACAATTAATGACTTAGACTAGATTGAAGATTACTAGAGTAGACTAGACTGAAGCTTACAAGAGTAGATTGATAATACCACCATTATGATAACCACACCACTAAGCCTCTAATAATAAGTGGAATAACCTTGCTTTAGATGAAGAATCATTTGGCTTCCATAACTCCTCCTCCTCCTGGTAACCACAGTAAGCCCATGTTCTTTTGGACTTAAAGTCACCCCCTATAAGTTCAGTTTAGCTCCTATAAGTTTCGTTCAGAAAAGTTCAGCTTTTATAAGTTCAATTCAGTTTGGTTCCTATAAGTTCAACTTTTATAAGTTAGGTTCATAAAGTTCATAAAAGTTCAACAACTTTAACCTAACTTATATTAAATTATTTATGTTAGACTTGTTAACAAGTTATTAACTAAAATTAACATGATTTATAAAATAAGACAATCCCGTAAGACGATCCACTTTTATATGTGAAATAAGTTATTCATTTAATGCTAATATATGAGTTGTCTTTTCATATATTAGAATTGTCTCACATTGTGAGACTGTTTCACGTTATTTATTGTTAAATTAACTAGTTATATACTATTTATTTATTTATGACTTCAAGTTAAATTGATGATCATTTTATAGTTAGCATCCTAGAATTTTGTAAATAACACCTAATCTTTGACTTATATGTACAACTATATTTATTAGAACAAATATTTGACAAGAAAGATGGAGATGAAAAAGAAAGAGAAGAGAAAAATGATTAAATAAAAATAGATGATTACAAAAAAGTTGTAATAAGTACGTGTAACACAATATATATATATATATATAGAGAGAGAGAAATTTTATTATCTTATTTTTTATTTTACACCATATATTTTTTTTGTCAATAATATCTTTAAAAAGTGTAATAATAATATTAATAAAGTTAAGTTAACTTCATATCATATAAGTTCAGTTCAGTAAATTTCAGTTCGTATAAGATCAATTCAAAAAAATTCAATTTCTATAAGTTTAGCTCTTATAAGTTTAGCTCTTATAAGTTCAGCTCCTATAAGTTCTAAAAAGTTCAGCTCTTATAAGTTCAGTTCAGAAAAGTTTAGCAAAATTCAGTCCAAAAGAACAAGGCCTAAATGTGGTAGATCCGAATTTCCTCAATCGGGCCAGTGAATATCTTACCATCACCCGTCATCAGATGATATAGTGTCTTGTGAGGGATGATGGTTTCACATATTTTGAACAACTCAACCACCTTTGTCTCGATAGTCTTTAGTCAATTCCTTTTAAAAATGACTGATCCTAAAGATATTCGAAGAAAAATATAAAATAAACAAAACAAGAACCTATAAAATTGATAACGACGTTCTTAATAGAAGGATTAATATTACCTCTTGTAATATTAGTTTCAGCAATAGGTGGGTTATTTCGTTTATAGACAGGCCCTATCATTTGTGTTATTGAAAAGAGATTAGGTACATGACTTCTCTTGAAATCCCGGATGATGTTATTATTCAACACAACTAGGAAGCGGTCAAATAACAAACGAAATTCGTTCACAATTTCATCAATTTTACTTTGTAGATAATTAACCTCTTGAACATCGTTCATAGGCATGACAAGAAATACAGAGAAATAGAGAGAATGTTAGGAGAGATTTTAGAGAGAATGTAGATGAGATAGTAAGTTGTGTGAAAAATAATGGTAGGGTGAGTTCTTTAATAGAGGTGGACTTGGGATTGGATAATCATGAAACAAAATAAAAATAAAGATAAAAGTACTTACATTAATTTAAAACATAAAATAATCCATAATTATTCATACAAAGACAACCAAACAAAATAAAACATAACTATCTAATAAAACAAGACTGTCACGAATATCATCATTATCGTCAACCTCCACGATCCTGAAGTAGTCGGCCAAATCTGTAACCAACTGATCAACACATGCTACCATCACCTGCTGACTAGGCTGTCTATAGATAAGTGAGAAACTATGTGTAATAACTCGACAGAACTCGAGCTCATCCAAAAGAGGCATTGTACAAAACTTTGTACAACGGACGGGAGGATAAAAATACGGGTGGGAAGACTTCTTGTACCAAACCATATAACGCGGACCGTCTCAAAGAGCATCACGGCCAGTTGTGACCAGTCTCTCATAACTATCCGCGCCTCGGTCAGCCTACACTCCACATCAGAAAATCTCCATAATAAACCATATAAACCGACTTCGGGGAAGTCGGATGATGCTTAGTAGCTGGGGTAAGCATAGGCATCGGGATAGTCTAACAATACCCAAGCTGGCGAAAAAATCGGTCAGGCTGGTACGACTCTACTATATCAAGAAATCTAATCAACCCGAGTAAAGCGACGTCCTAAAACTCATGTGTGCACCATAACCGTAAGGGGTCAACCGGATATGCTCGGCCCTAAGCCCGTCTAACCTCTGTCGATGCTCCTCTAAAATCTTTTCATCACCCTTAAACCTAGGAACCCGTGACCAAGCCTCGACCAGTGGTCTATCCTCAACATAGTATCCTATATGGGGTCGAAAATGGGGAAAGTACTCATATATCAGGCCTACCGGTAAGACCACATGACTCTTTTCGCGACGCCATCCGCAAGGTACAAGTTGGCCAATGCCGCGGCACCCACATCATACTCACCAATACCGTCCAAATCGTCAAACATACAACGACAACATCCGGGCGATTACCCCATCACTAGATTTCTCCATGAACAAAGTCTGACCAACCAACATTATCATGTACGCCTGAATGAGTCATCCTGAGTCAACAAACCACCACCAATATAAAAGCGGTGGTCCGACATCCGCAACAGCCACTCCGAATAAGGTAGGCACCTTCACCTTCAAGCCCTCATCCCGCCTCGTAATACTCTCCTTCTCCTCAAACGTACCCTCCATAAACACCCTCCTCCCATCCACCCGTATCCCAAGAATACAGTGAACATCGTGTAGTAAGATAGTAATCTCTCCAAAAGCCATATTAAAATTGTTAGTATCTGGATGCCACCTTTCTACAACGAAACTAATCAGATTCTCATCTAAATCGTTGGTCATACAACGCCTCAAATCACCAAGCCCACTCTCATCAAGCACCCTAATCTCATTTATAGCCTCTATGAAATCGGGCCTCTCGTAACACTTGAGCCACGATCTCACCGAAATGGGCTTCGTCTAACTACTATAAGCCACGTGCTTACCAAAGCTATGTAAGACGTTAAGGTGAATCGGTCCACCATCAACTCGACCGCTAAGACGCCAAGAGAAATCCCTTTTCGTCTTCTTCCGGTCTCCCCGTGCTAGATGAACCCTCTCTACACGACACATATCGTCCTCTACCATCTTGTACCACCGTCTTAGGTACCGTTTCGGTAGCGTGGTTCTCCAAAAAACGATCGTCATCTGCCTCATCCTCCTCTTCATCCCCTAAACGAAAATCATCATTCCCATGTTCTTCATCACCGGGTTTTCCTTCCCTTAACAAATTCGTTGGGACATCTGTCTCACTCACAACAGATCCAGGCGTAGGGGTAATGTCGACCCCTCTAACCGACTATGAAGTACCCTTCCGTGTTGATGCCGCTAAGATGCCGTTACTTTTCGGTATCTCGTATGGTCCGTGATAACTATAATCTTTTTTTCCTCTATCTCCCATCTGCATTTACGAGAATAAAGCGTTAAAAACAATCGAAAACCTGCAAAAAATAAAGAAACAAACGAAAAATATGGACAAATACAATATAGTTTTATTGTCATTTATTTAAAGTCAATAATTATTATAGAAGTATTGTTAATTTAACATTTAACAATTACATACTAATTTACAAAAACTATGTTCCAATTGAAAATTACATATTGTTTAATCGTATTTACGAAAAATTACATTCAAAATAACTTACAAAAATTATGTTCCACTTGATCATAGTTTATATACAAACAATAAATCAAATTAACAAATGAAAAACTCCAATCTAACAAAATGGAGCATTATTATTTTTATAACATAACGGGTAAAAAAATATCAATATAAAAGTTAAAAAGAAATTTACGAAAAAATATTTACATCTCTTACCTCTTATAAATATTTAAAAAAAATACTTAAATAACAAAAGATGAGAAATATGACTAAAAAAATATAAACAACATATTCTTGAAAAAAAATTAACTCGTATATTATACTATAAATAGCAGAATGCTATAGATTTCAATATTAATTGCAGTATATAGTACGGAGTAGTTATTAAAAGTAGGGCTGAGCAAAAATATACGATACGGTTTTATTATACATATCTGATACGATATACGGTTTCAATTATACGGATTTCCGTATATCCGATACGAATTTCCGTATATACGATACGGTTTATAAAAAACCGTATCGGATACGTATCGGCAAAATTAGAAACCGGATATACGGTTTCCGATACGGTTTCTATTTTTAATTTAAAATATAAAAATAAAATCATAAAACCACTAAACGTCGAGCATATTCGTGACTCATTCTTATTACTTTTATACATTTTTAAGTTATTTATTCGTATAATATGTGATACTCTTTTAACTTATTAAGAAAAATCATAAAATCACAAAAAATAAAAATAAGACATAAAATTTTACATAAATAAAATTGAAAACCGGATACCGGATATACGGTTTCCGGATATACGGAAAATCCGTATCGGATAAGGATACTCAAAATTGAGATTTTTAAAACCGGATATCCGATACGGTTTTAAAAACCGTATCGGATATACGGTTTTGCTCACCCCTAATTAAAAGGACCTACCATGGACGAACGAAAAAAAATCTATGCCGCCCACCATGAGGAACGTAATGTCTAAAACCATGTTAGACGTCGGTATTCAACGTCCCCCATGGATAAGACGTTGGAGACTAATCTCCATACCATGCCCAGACGTTAATCTCCAACGTCTCCCCCAATCTCAAACGTTGATCTCCAAGGTTTACGTTTTAAGCAACACCAAACGTTGGAGATCAACGTCTCCTCCACCACCACAATACAAAACGCGACAATGGCGGTTTTTACATCAACCAAAACGAGATAATGGCACCCAAACATCAACCAAAACTTACACAGATTCGAATACATTAGCAGAAATAACATGAAAACAAACAAAAACAATTAAACATAATATAATTAAGGAAAAATTAATGGGAATAATTCATACTATAGACCGTATTCCATCACTAATCCAAATTCTATTCAATCCCATAATAAACCTAACCTTTTAACAACTTATCTCAGCTTAAACTTGGCCATTTTTTGACCTGTTGTTTCCAGTTAATTAAGCATTGGAGCCCATTATTGTTAATTAAACTAGATCATCAGCTTTCTTTCTCCACTTCTTCTACCATCTTCTTTCTTCTGCTCTCTCATCTTCTTTTTTTCCAGTTCTACTTCCTTTTAACTTCTTCTACTCTTTAATCTTCTTCCTTCTTTGTTCTTCTTTCTCCTTAATCAAACTAAGCTCTTCAAATTTCCCAAAACCAAATACCACTATTCATACCACACATCCACACCCTCAAAACTCACTTCTCTTCCCCCTTGTTACTTCCCATTGTAATTACCCACCTTCAAAAACTTGATCCAAACTAATTATAATTACTTCAAACCAATGTTTTGAACTGTTAAACAAAAAAATTGGTATACCTATATTTACCATGACGGCATCGCAAACATATATGGGTGCATAAATTGGGGATAAGATAATGAAATCTCAAATCCCCAAATACAAGTTTTACTTCCCTCTCAACAATTTCTCCACACATCACCATTAAACCAGCACACGCTCCACCGCATGCCTTTTTTTGCTACATAACTCCTTTAAAATTGTGTTTTATTTCCCAAATCAGATCGGTATGTAAAGAAAAATCCATGTTTTGGAATCTGGAATAATGGAGGTGGTGACACAGAAATGGTGCCAAAGTGGTAATGATATGGTGGAGGTGGCGGCATTTGGGGCTTTGTTGGCCTGCAGAACAAAATTGACAAAGGTGAAGGAAGGTCTTTTATTGGTGTGGATCTTGTGGTGTGAATCAAGTAAAGCCATTAATTTTGGTGATAATTGGATTAAATGTAAGTTGTTTTGATTAAAAAATACATGATTAATGGAGATTGAAGAAGGAAATTGAGGATTAATGGAGAATGAAGAATAAGAGAGAAGAAGGGCAGTAATGTAGTATGAATAAGAAGAAGAAGACAATTTAAGAAAACAAAGCCTTTAACCGGTTGGATAGGTTGCCCTTCCAACTGGTTTAGGCATTAATGAGAGGTTAACTAGTTGGTTTTATTGTGGGATTAAATAGAATTTGGATTATTGATGGAATACGGCCCATAGTATGGATTATTCTCATTAATTTTTCCTATAGTTAATATCATAAAAGACTAATTCATAAACAAATTAAACAATTGGGTTATGTTTATACAAACAAATTCATAAACAATTGGGTTCAAACAAATACAAATACAAAAATCAAGGCAAAAAAATATTATTAACCTAATTAAAATAAATTTATACAAACTAATGCATAAACAAATTTATAAAAAGGGTTGTGTTTACTTACTTGTGAATGAACAAGAAAAAAATTTGATAAATGAGGCGGTGCTTCAGGGGTGGTCTGGTTGGCGTAAGGCGGTCAGCTGCTGCAGGCTAAGGGTGGTGTTGCGGGGTGGAGGTAGTGCAGGGTCGGCCGTGGTGAAGTCGCGGTGAGGAATTGAGGGGAAAATGAAAGAGTGAGTGAAATGAAGAAGGGAGAGAGATTAAGGGTAGTTTAGTCTTTTTCATGATAAACGTCAACGATTCGTTATAAAACGTTGACGATATTTCGTGACCCGGTTAATTATCTTTCAAGACGAAAGGCACTTGAGGAATATCAGGTATAAAATGCGCGGGATTTAGCAATTTGTCTATCTCTTAGCTTTTGTCATAAGAGTCCTAATAAGATATATCCCATTTGTCCTAGTGAATTGTTATCTATTCCATTTTTTACAAAGACGAAGGAAATAATATATTTGTGATATAGACAATAAAATAACGAAAGCATGATCTGACACACACGAGTCCAGTTGGCAAATACTTACAAAATGAAGAAATAGACGAGAAATGAATAATATACCTCAAAATGTGAATAGATGACAATTCACTAATATGGAGGGAGTAATATATCGGCTAGTTAAATCTAATACTCCCCCAATTTCTGTCAATACAATTGTTTTATATACGGTTATTAAGGTAAGGAGAGATGAATGAATTTATAATTATATAAGAAAAAAAAATTAAAAGCAACTTGAAATGCAGTATGTCTTGCTTGTGACGGGTCGGATCTTGCGACGGGTATTTTGTGAGAGGAAATGGGTAGAGGGGACAAGGTGGGCACCCCCATGTGCTTCTCCACTCACCCTTGATGGGTATTTTGTGAGAGAATATGGTACCCGTCTTAAGTTTAAGACGAATACCCCCGTCTTAAATGAGAATTTGTGCTTGAAATGAGGAGGAAATGGAATGGTCCCCACTTACATGGATTGATTTCTGAGTAGAATAGGAAAGGTGTAAACTATTCACTAATACACTCAAAAAAACGTAAACTATTGACAGGACAAAGGAAGTATGTAATCTATCTTTTCTTCTTATTAAAAAAAATTGAAAAGGTAATATGTCTTCACTATTTGAATGTAAAATTTCAATATATTTGTCCTTTACGAATCAGCCCTCAGGGGTATGAAGGCATTTGTTAAATATGTACACAACATTGTTTTTTTATGCTTGAGAACTACTCCTTCAGGACTCATTTGGCTTATGTGGCTTGGACAAAAACCTCAATTACGTATGGATGACAATGAATAGGGTCTGGAGAGGATCCTTTATATAGAATCCAGATCCAGATCCTTATATATAGACTGAATTTGGATCTCCCGTATCCATTTTATGGTAAAATAAATCACAAATCAAGTATTAAACCATTAGTTTTTGGGTTATAGTGTAGCTTAACCTATCACAGAGTATTTTTTTTATTCGAATACAAATGTCAAAAGTAAAGTTGTAAGGGTATCGAAATAAAGTTTCATAAAATACTATAGCGCAAACAAAGAATTTTTTGCTATCGTAAAATGTTAATGATAAAGAAATCATATACTGGTTTATGAAAAAACTTTAAGAAAATGATATAATTTACTACTCCCTCTATTCAATTCCAAACACAACATTTCTCTTTTACACGTTTTCTAATGCACGAATTGTATCGTAAATATCTCGAGTTTTACAATCTAAAAAAATCTAAAATTTTGATGTTATTATTGTACTTATAAAGACGAATCTAACAAGATTCCACATGACCATGTTATATCTTACATATTGCAAGGAATCGTAAATATTCTCTCAATTCAAGAATAGTATCAAAAAAAGAAATGTTGTATTTGGAGTTGAATGGAGGGAGTATTACTTTAACTTAATTTTTGATTTTTCTTTTAAAAATAAAATAAAAATAAATTTAGAGTACGATCTGGATCACTACTATATTGATCCATATCCTAATCCGTTTCTATGCTTATGGGTCCGATCTATATCCATATCCACTGGATCCAAAATATTGCGACCCACATCCGCCCCTTGGATCTAGATCTCATGATCTGGATTGGATTCGAGATCCAATGCCATCCTTATTGCACCTAGCCACAGAATCATTGCTTCAATTGCAGCATACGGTGAAAGGCGACTGCACCTTCTTCTAGGAACGTCCGGCAACACATGCTATGTCAAATTCTATTCTCATTTCCGGAAAAGGTTATGATTATGTGGATGAATTCAAAATGGATTATCAGAACTCAGAAGAAAGAAAATAGTGGAAACCAGGTTGGTTCAACTGTTCAAGTGATATCTTGCAGGAGCTGATTAATTTATGAGTAATTTTTGTGTCCTACTAACACCTAACATGTTACATTATAATATTCCGTTATGTTTACCCTTCTTTAGGTGGAAGGACACAAGAATTTTTCTTAAATTATATAGTCGGGAAAAAACACTAGAGCATTCATTGGGCATGGCTCATGAGGACTCGTGACATGCACATTTGATTAGAGTATTTAGCACATAAAATTTACAGTAAAAGTCTGTTCACCATCCCTCTCGCTTTCCATATCATATAGCAGTATAGCACAGCCTTTCCCTTCCCACGGCGAACAAGACAGTCACTTCAAACCAAGGCAATAAAGATTGGAGGAATACTAACTCAAAAAAAATTAAGAAAATAAAAAAGTTAAACATGTCTAGACTATTGGAACGTCGTGTTCATGGCTAATTAAATAGCGACATAACCAGAAGGCAAGAGAAGCAATCATACTTTATCAACTCTATTAGACAAACAATCCTAGCCTCCTAGGAGTAAATCTATACCTAGAGGCTAGTGAAGAACTCCTGGGCCTCTGTGTAACTCTGGAGGACCAGATTATACAGAGGGTGCGTCGGGGTTAAAAGGTTGGAGTACGTGCCCAATACTTCCTGTGGCAAAGGTGGAGAGTGTGAGCCCATATATTGACATACTGAAAGGCCGCTTAAACAATAACAAGTATGGTAGAAATCTCGGCTCTTTCCAGGTTTGTCCCTAAATCCTCCCTCCAAAACCTGCACCAAAAATAATTCACAATCTTACTCAAGTTGAACAAATAGTTAAATTTAGTGGCTCGATTCCTTAATTAGTATTAGCTTTATCCCTTGTAACTGTAATAAGGTTGCTCATAATTTAGCTAAGGCAATGAGCATTGTAATCTACAAGTCATTTCTTATGGCTGTCAAAAAAAAAACAAATAGTTCTCCTTCAACTACGAAAATACTTGATAAATCCTCCCCAAAAAAAATTGAACTATACATATACATATTTGAAAAAACCAAATAGAGCATTATACGGCTTAGAAATTTTATCCAACAGTTATTTTCTGTAAGCGCTCGGTCAACACAAAATTAGGTACTTTAATTTGCCAGTCATTGCACAAATTCAAAAATTGGATGATCCAGAATCTCAAATAGTTTAGCACACAGGTTTGGAGATTGGAGTATTGGACAACCTCAACGCAGTTTTCAGGTTCCTAGTTTCGATTGACTTGATTTAGAGATATCCTCTATCTGTTCCGGTAATTTGTTTACCTATTCCATTTTTAGGGTATATTATTCATTTGTTTACCTTTTGATATTTCAAAGGTTTTCTATGGGTAACTTGACCATCCAATGGCCCTATTGTACACTTGTCATACAATAACTACAATCACAAATGGTCCCCTCCTCTTCCTTGGTCTTTGTGCCGAATGCAAAGGTAAACAAATGACCTGAACGGAGGGAGTCTTATTTTTACGCTTGTTTTCCCGGTTGAGGCTATGGGCGGAATTCGGAAAGAGTAATTTCTTGGTGGCACTTTCTTTGTATTGCAGGTAACAGTAATAACATGTACGTCACCAGAGGTTAGGCGAGGTTAGGCGAAGTTTCCTTGTATGGTACACCCTCCCATTCTGAGTGTTATTCCCACTTTCCATACAAGGCAAATTGGCTTTGTCCTTCCCATTTCTAAATATTCCAAATTTGGTATGTGTTGTGAGGTTAAATTACTCACTTGTCCTAATTACTAAAACATATTTCTTAAATGCCATTACTTTAATGGCCCAATTATTTAGGATTACCCACTAACCCTAATTACTAATCCCATCTATTTCACCCACTATAGCCCCTAAATCTCCACTCTTGACCACCGAACCACCACCAGCCACCGTTTCTGATATAACCCTCTTAGTGACCACCTAGTTGGCCGAGGACCACTATCATAACCGATGCCCGTGTACTTCATTGACCACCACCTCCGACAATCCTACTACTATCAACCACCTTTATTGCGCCCTCATTTGACCACGACTTTACTTGTCCAAATCTCCCTCTTTAATCTCTTATATCCCTAGATCTACAAATAGATCTCCAAGAGCCTTTTTTTATCTTTGAGGAAATCGCCTATCTTTTTTGGTGAAAACCAATCAACTTTTCTATTTCCTTTTTGAGATAACTAGGGCAGCATCAGGGCACTCAGGTGGAATTAGCACGCAGAACTAGAAAATTCCAAAACAAATCTTATTTTGCATTTTAATCATTTTTCATTTGCCTAGTTTCACATTCCCCATCGGTCTGATACAATTTCTTTTCATACGAAAGAGCAAGATGACCATGCTCCAAATCTTTTTGATAAGATGAAGCTTGAGTTGATTGATACAACAAGGAAGAAATTACTCCCAGCTACCAATAAACAGGGGAAATAGGGGACTAAGGAATGCAATCTGGGATTAATCATGATATAATGGTTCTATAAAAAAAAGTTCTCATAATGGACATGCTCCCTTTCCTTCTGTCTTTGAGGATATCTTGTCCTTTAATGGACATGCTCTCTCTCATTTTCTTTATATTTATCTTTTTATCTATCAAAAAAATGGTTTTGCAACAAGATTAAACATAAAAGAAATTATTGAGAACAGTCCTAGAAGACTACAGGAAAGAAAATTGTAAGAAAAGTGAACTCCGAACAATAACCTAACATGCACACATAATATTACCTGAGAACAGATTATTATGTACTGCTGCATAGCAATGTTATGAAAGAGAGTTCCCCCCTCAACAGGTTTCTTGAGAAAATCAAGACCAATTTCAGATATGTTTGCTACACTGCGATTATGCTGCATGGCTGTATATGCAAAAAAGAAAAAAATATGTCAAAACCAACGTGCTTGAGAAAAGTGAAAAATAATACATCGAACAAAAGGCAAGTATCTTACACCAGTTTCTTTTAAAAAATTTATTGCAAAAGAGTGTTAAGAACATGTGGAAAAACTTTAACAAACACCATAGCAGGAAATCAGGAATCGTTAAATAGGAGACATATTGGCGAAGGCAATAGAAGTGGAATGAAAACTTCATATCAAAATGGGCGGAGAGAGAGAGTCATACAAACATCCTCTATGACGTCGAATACCAATTCTGTCATTTGTTGATTTAACATTTAGCAACAAAGAATTATCTTCCTAGTTGTGGTAACTTTTAACTTAATGCAATCAATTTCTTTAGTTTTCTGTATCAGTATCATTTGGAATTTTGGATTTTTATTTGTTATGCAATGTCAATTCTTTTAACAGACAAAAATATAGTGCAACTGGTTTTCACTTTCAGAAGCTTGCAAAACTATGGCAAGATAAAATTTGAAGAAAGTCCACATGGTCTAAATGGTACAAAAGTGGTATGATACTGGCCAGATACGAATCTTATACACTTCACGTTAAGCCAACAATTGATACATTTTCGCAAGATTTTCGTGTTGACACTAACATGCACTTGCATCTGACATTAGGAGTCAAGTTTGAGTAACATAGGTTATGAAGTTATGATTTGTCACTCACAGATTTGCAGTTTGAGAATGCTTTTCTCAGACAGTTCAAAGAGATACCTGATCTCCAATCAAAACTAGGACACTAGATATCAACAGTTACGTGTGTCATTTCTTTGCTTTTCTTAATTTCTGAAATGGATTAACACAATGATAAGATTCAAGAAATTGGCAAATACAATTTTTCAACTATGCTAAATTTTAAACAAGAAACCTTTGATTACAAACTCTGGCTGGACACCTCGCCTCATTGCAAGCTAGTGATTTAGGGAAGCCACCATTGGGGCATCCAGTAGAAGGAGCTCAAGGATGTAAACGGAAATAGAGAAAGGAGGCATGATTTCCTACATCTGTTTTACTCTTTGGAATTGGAAAATCTTGTGAGTTCATTGCAAACTAGTGAGTTAGGGAACCCCCATTGCAAACTATTCTCATTATGGGTCACATAGAAACAATCTCTCTGTATTCTCAACACAAGGATAAAGGATAGGATTATCTGAAAACCCATACTCATCTGTAAGCAATCCAATATTCACATAGATGGGATTCTTTGATGCACTATGGTAAGGTATTGTCCCCATACTCGCTTATATTTAATCACCACACATGAAAGGCATAACTATCAAAATGAATCAGGACTTCTAATTTCACAAATGGAACTTTTCATAAGATAGGCATGGGTTTGAGGTTTTAATCCTGTGGTATCCTTTCATTTTTCACAAGTATTCACTTACAAAAAACAATTGTGCAGGTCTAACAATTAACAGAGCGATAATCGTAATAAAATGCAGTTGTCTCAAACAAGCAATGCTAAATACAGACTTACTATTTAAACAAATAAAATATACATGCTCCTGTGAGGGTCATGCATTAGCATTAGGTAGATTTGAGTGTTATGCATGGTTCAAAATCTCGGCTGAGATGTGTCGTATCGGCCGAGATCTTTACCGATACACGTTATCGCCTGCGAAATCACCGAGATTAACCGCGATTCATCCGCGACGACCGATTAAGGACTGTTAATACCGATACCCATACTCATCTGTAAGCAATCCAATATTCACATAGATGGGATTCTTTGATGCACTATGGTAAGGTATTGTCCCCATACTCGCTTATATTTAATCACCACACATGAAAGGCATAACTATCAAAATGAATCAGGACTTCTAATTTCACAAATGGAACTTTTCATAAGATAGGCATGGGTTTGAGGTTTTAATCCTGTGGTATCCTTTCATTTTTCACAAGTATTCACTTACAAAAAACAATTGTGCAGGTCTAACAATTAACAGAGCGATAATCGTAATAAAATGCAGTTGTCTCAAACAAGCAATGCTAAATACAGACTTACTATTTAAACAAATAAAATATACATGCTCCTGTGAGGGTCATGCATTAGCATTAGGTAGATTTGAGTGTTATGCATGGTTCAAAATCTCGGCTGAGATGTGTCGTATCGGCCGAGATCTTTACCGATACACGTTATCGCCTGCGAAATCACCGAGATTAACCGCGATTCATCCGCGACGACCGATTAAGGACTGTTAATACCGATACCGAGATTCTGAACCATGGTGTTATGTAACCCTGTTATATAAACTTGGCTATGCAAAATCCTCATTACATTTGAACTCAACAAAAGAATTCAAAAACACACAAAGTCACATTCTAATAATATAACTAGTATAGACCCATGCACTGTATATATAGCTTATTATTTTTTAGTATATCATTACTTCTAGATTTTCAATTGACAACCTATTAATTTTCCACATTTCTCATCTTTGTATTATAACTTTGAGGGAAAAAAAATAAAACCGAAAACTAATCAAGAGAGCTGACTTATGTTATAAGATGCGTGTTTTAGTGATTGTTTCGACACGAAAGGAGATGTCCCTTTTTAATTTTTTTCCTCAAATTAGTTTAACGAAATTTTTTTTATTATCACAAAACTTATGATAATAGTGTAGAAGTATTCCATTTTAATTTTCAAAGGTTCTTATACGCACAAAACAGCGTTAATGTCTTGTCCTCATTGGTAAAGTAGATAATGTTCACAAGTATAATTATTTGCAATTAATTTGTATGAATGGATAAATAGAATAGGCCTTTATTACTCATAGTATAGTTTCCTTAATTAAATACAGCACTTTGGAGGGAAAATTTTAAAGGAGGCTTAGTCTCTTAGTATATAGAGGATGGTCAATATATTAGCTCCAAACCATTTTAACTTATGGAAAGTCTTTTAAATTCCTGGTCACTTCTTTTAATATTATCTACTTCACAAAAAAAAAAAAAGGACTCGAATAAGAAATAGGCAAATGATAGTAAATGGAAATCTCCTCACCTTCTTGTTCATGTTGGGTTTTGTTGATCACACAAGGCACTTCAGGTAAAACACGTTCTCTTTCAGCCAAATTAATTTGATTTACACTTTCTTTTCCCTTCGTGCATGTTACCTCAGACTGCTTGTCAAGAAGCTGCTGCAATCTTTGGGTTAAAGGAAACACGGCTCCCTGAATCCATCAATTATGTGTCAGGTCCATAATTGAAAGCAAATTAAGCAAAGAGCTTGAGTTTAATAATAATAACCTGCCAAAACGAATAACAGCCATCTACCAATTTGTTGGTTCTTCCTTGAAATCCACCCTCAACTCCTTGTCGAAATACTACCCAATTCTGGTATAGTATTACAAAATCACCAAACGCCACATGACAAAATGTCAATAGAACAGCAAGGAACCATCAATAATCACATTAAGGAATATATATCTATGATATCTCAACTATTACTCCCTTACAATTCTCATTATTCTCTATATGGCCATTCAATTGGAAAACATGTTTACAAAAGTAACTTAAATTCAAAAGACGCAAAAGGTGCATCGAGGCAATAACGAACTAGAAGTGCACTTCCTGTCTAAGAAGCGCACACTGAGAAAACTAAGAAATATAAACAAATTATTCTTGACACCAAACATATAAAAGTTAACCACTTCGGGGCTAGTTGGGTAGTTTTGTTATGGCATAAATACAGAAATCAAAATATAATTCATGTGGGATCAAGTTGCAGTTTTCTAGTGGGGGTACACAACAAGAATAATAATAACATCAAAGCCTTAATCACAAAAAAATCCGGATCGACTAACACAAATCATCCTTTGGAACCGTCAATGACCGATTGCATAAATAAAATAAAATGAGAGCAATAGAACACTAAAAAAAATCAGCAAAACTTTTTTGGTAAAGAGATATCATAAAGAGCAAGGAAACAGAAAATACCAACCACACAATGGCTACTTTTCCACCCCACTAATAAAAACAAAAACGTAAAGATACATGTGCTTTTGCACAGCATATGAAGAGGTGATATGCTCGTAGAAGCAACTTAAGACTTTTGTATCAAATTGTGTGAAGAAGAAGTACAGAAGCAAGATAGCTCGGGAAAAAAAATCAGCGGTACTCTGGTTAACAAGATTCAGCAAAACGAGGAAGGAAACATATGTGGTGATACGCCCGTGGTAGCTCCTTAAGACTTTTGTATCCAATTGAGTGAAAAAAATAAAACTTTAAAAATAGATGATAGATCCGACCCTTAGGGACATCAAACTTAGCTAATAACCTTACATGATCTTACCTATGCTGAATCCTTGGTCTCTAACCGCAGCCAGATATTCAACAAATAGCTAAATTACCCTCTTGATTCTCACGGTTTAAAAAAAAAACACTCGTTTAATTTCACAACTTAGTTCTTAATTCTTTTCAAACCTATGGTATAAGGTGCCTCTAATTATATTCAAAAAGAAAAATACATCTACAAAAGTACGAATAACAAATAAAACAAGTCTAAAAATAACCTTAGTATTTTTACTAATTATCAGCTATTCCTAATACGCAGAACTACTGGTTGCTAGCTACTGTTCCTGCGGGTCCTCGGATTAGGTATGACTCATCTTCTATGCCGGGTGCAAGTAGGAGTGAAGCGTCCTAATGGAAGCATTGATCTGGGGTGTTGCGAGCGAATGATTTATGCTATTACATAAGCCATAGCAGGGCTACCTTGGTGTATACCACTTCGGGTAAGAATATGCATGGCAACTAGACCTAGCAAAAAGGTTAATCGGGAAGGGATCATTATTGACTTTTCGAATTGGAGGATATGATTCAGGTATACTTTATCTCGGTTCCAGTTCAATTCAAGTTTACTTCACTATGGGTCTTTTCTGAGTCAACTAGTCAACTACTTCAGCTTCAATTAAGTATGAATCAAGTGCAATTTTGATTACATCATGCAAGATGCAATGAGATAAATTAAACTAAAGTTTAGGGACAACATGTCTGGGAAGAAAACATCTACATTGATTATATATTCTAAACTACTATGAACTTCACATTTTATAACTGCATTACTGTATTTATCGATTACTTATTTACATTTAGGGTTTTAAAAAGTTGAAACGAGATACGGGTCATCAGTCATGTCATATAAATTTGGTTTGGGTCATTTTTGGTATGGTAGTTTCAGCTTGAGTTTGGTTAGGTAAGATTTGATTCAGTACCAAGTTATATGAGATATTTCCTTCTCACGTCTACATTTCAAATAGGCTTATAGGTCTGATAACTCTGATTCTCTTATGCTAGATCAAATGGCAGTTACTCCTAGTTCTACTAAGACTAGAAAATGGATAAATCCTAACCCACGGAAGATTAACAAATTTAGCTGATACTCATGTCGTCAATTATGACATGCCCATTGACACAAATAGATTACGGGGCTTATGGGCAAAATAAAGCATTAACAGATGATAGAACTCGACCTGACTAATTTCACTAATATACAATACCAAAATCTGAAATGATAAATTTGAAGATCAGAAATTAGCAGATAAGAAGAGTGTGTTCATCGTACAATTAGAGCATGTAAGTCCAATCGATGAACTTCGTCGATGAGAACCATCGTTGCCAGCCCACAGAAAGTATACCTATTGGGGAGAAAATTGTTAATGGGATAACAGAAAAGGCAGTACAGACGTACAGACGTACAGTAGCAATAGTAAACATTTTAAAAAATATAATATAATAACATATATTTACGGAGTAACATACCCACCATGAGCTTCAGAACCCGGCTCACCAGCAATGCCCCCTTCATATGTCTGACAACTGAATAAACATGCATGGTACATTAAAAGATAAAACTTACATTCAGAAACTAGTACATATGGCACGCCTGCTAATGTTGCAAGTTCAGGTGAATATCTCACAACAAGATTCGAGCCATTAAAACCAGACTATAGAAATAATGCAGCTGTCTATATCAGGAGAAACTAACCTGGCTATATAAGTCCCAACATTCTCCACCAATTCACAATCCAAGATGTTCAGGATACTAGCCGTCTGAAAAGAACGAAAAAGGATGAGTTAACAACAGATACGCACCAGGAATACTGGTAACACTACACAGCATCACAGTAGATATCCTGCGAACAGAGGGTCTGGGCCTCTAGGGATCGCATGTGTATAGCTTTAGAGATGATGTTTCCTTTAACTCAGGAGGAATAAAAGGGCCAATATTTGAGGGCTTAAGGTCTGCGTACCAGATCTTTACTAGAAGAAAAAGGTGTTAGGGAATTAGAGAATCTGACTACTATTGTCAACAACTCAACAGTGATAGTGTTTAGAGAAAAGGAGAAATCATTGGTTCATTGCAGTATCGACATTTTAAACATATCATCATTAGAAATCACAATAAGCATGGAAAAATCATTGGTTCATTGCAGTAAAGAGAAATCAAAACACCTTAGAGAAAAGTAAGTTTAAGATCAAAGAAATCTTACTGCAATAGCAGTGTAGCAGGCCCTAACATCAGTTTCTCCCTTTTCATGCATCCTGAAGGATCAAAAGAACAATGATGCAACAATAACAAGCTTGTCATGGAACAAATGCATCAGAAGAACATTTATCCCATAAAAGGTACTCCGTATTTTTTATGTAAATTATGAAATCATATTAGTCAACTAGCCTCATTTTTCAAATTAGACATCACATGAAAATGCAACAGGGGATAATTGAGTGAAATCGAGGTAGTAAAAAAGAAAAAGAGTACAAAGAATGTAGCCTATCCTAGAAAGAAACCCACAATTCCCATAAAATTTTGCTTCACGGCTATATCTATAGGTCTTTTCAGCAATAAACATAGGAAAAACTCTTTTGGTAAACCAAGACTTCAAGAATATCTTTGAAAACTAGTATCCTGGCATTAGTATCCTTCCATGAATCATCTCAAATGACAAAATCCAAAAGAAAACAAAGGTCAAAGTCAAATTCAGAATTAATAGTTGCTTGAGATAAAGTCCTCAAAAGAAACGGCAAGAGAAAGCAAATAATCTTTTTGATACAGTAGTGTCAAGATCAAATGCTAACTACCATTCACAAAAATACTTTTATATTCTTTGTGATATAAATGAAAAGCTTTACCTCTACACCAAACAAAATAAAAAAGAAACATCAGTGACATCCAAGACATGAAACACACCCAAGCAAGAGAAAAAGGTCGGCGAAGAGAGAACCACTTATACCTGAAAGATCCATTAGGGTACTTCATTCTTTGCAAAAATGCATAAAGAGAATTTCTGTACAACACAACTACACATTATAAACATAAGCAAGACACTTGACTACTTGAGTGCTTTCTGAAAGTTACACCTCTTTTTAGACTACAAGTTCAATTACTCTTAGTCATGGCCAGAGACAACAAACATTAATTAGTGCCTCAAGGGCTCTTGCGAATTGCGGGGTATGGCCTTACCCCTGCGTTAGTAACACATAGAGTTTCTAGATGACTCACTACAAGACTCAAGAGATGCGTCAAATAAATGTTATTTTGGTCAGTAAATAGAGTTGGGAAGGAGTGTCGACAATGAGGTATCAACGGTGGTGGGTTAAGTTGGGGTTGTGCCGGGGCTGTGGGTGTGGGTCGGGATTAGATTGGTGCCTTGGGTGAGCTTGGAGCTGGCGTAGGTGGTGCGGTGATGATGGCTTGGTGGGTGGGGAATGTAATTGTGAAGTTTGTGAATGAGAGTGTAAAATATAAATTTAAGGGGAGGGGGAAAAGGTAATTGAACCATAATTTCTCCCCTTCCTTATTTTTAGAGCTTAAACTAAAAGCGAAGAAGACTCTAACTCAGAGGGAGTATATAGATACAGATATTCATGGTCAAAGTTGGGTATTGGAGGCCGTGAAAAAAGTAAATGGGAAGAACACTATGGAATGGAGGGAGTACTGAAAATTAGAGTGACATTAATGACCATAACAAACCAAATACTTATATGATTTATCCTGTGAGTCAATGAGTGTCAGCTTGTAAACATAATGAAACAACATAGCTGTAGTAAACTAACCACCTATGGATGGATGACAATGCCTTGTGCCCGCCCAATGTGATAAGTGAATTGACAGCAGCATATGTGGTAGCTAGATGAGGCATCTAAAGAGTAAACCACACAAATCAATTAGTGAAAACAATATAGAGGAGGTAATCCGGGTTTTTATCAAAACTAATTAACGAGATGGACACGTAAAAATATTCTTCAACAACCAGCACAAAATCAGTCTTGTTAACAGCGGAATATTAGGATAAAGAAAGGTGAATTTTATAAAAGAGTACTTGATTAAGAGATGAATATCTTTAGCATGAATCTCAAGAGTACAAACAAATGGGGGTCATTTCTTGATAAGAGTATGAAAGACTCGTGCAAAAGAACTAGTTCTTCATTCTTATAATAGTGGGAGACAAGGAACAAGGAGCAACATTGGGATTTCGATTCCTTTTAGTAGGGAAAAGATGGAGACGTGCAAAAAATAGAGGGAAAACAATGGCCAACGAAAACGAAAAACCTCATATGATTATAGTCCTTGTTTCATAAACTCGGTATTAGTATTAGTAATTTAAGAGACAACCAACTTCCACAAAGTGTCCACTACGAGGAGTCAAGGACTGTTGTCCATATCTTGTGATGTAGTGTGCACTAGAGCCTCCAAGATGATAAACTTATATGAACAAGGAAAATATTTTTTAACATTATTCAGAGACATATTAGTATCACGGGCAACCAATTTCTATGTGATGTCTACTAGTTAGAAAATAAGTAAGCAAAAAATTAAAGACGGTGTTCTATCTATGGAAAATCCCACATAGCTAACGTTAAAATGCCCGAGATGATATCTGTGGCGGTTTTTCCCACACAGAGAATTTCTGAACTTTTACATGTTCTGCAAACTATATGTGCATT
Organism: Heliosperma pusillum; assembly: GCA_022085475.1. Lineage (NCBI taxonomy): Eukaryota > Viridiplantae > Streptophyta > Magnoliopsida > Caryophyllales > Caryophyllaceae > Heliosperma > Heliosperma pusillum. The sequence continues at coordinate 495 of JAIUZE010001381.1, read as the reverse complement.
AAAGAGCTTCCACTACTGCGACTTGAAAACACTTGAATTTTCAAAAAGTAATTGTACATTATAACATTTGTTGTCCAATTAAAAAGAAAAATGCGTAAATTAGTAAACAAAAAATGAATATATTACTACTGCATACCAAATAGACGATAGAGGTAGCACCATAGCAAAATAGCATTTGAAAACAAACCAATTATTTAAAACAATTATGCCCCCAAATATAGAGCATAAAACAATAAACTTCATCATACATACATTAATCATAATAAATCTAAATCGCACCAATATAAGTTAGACATCTACACACCTGCCCTGGTCCACCACCATATCCACCATTTGGATCCTACATGCACATAAAGGAGAAGTTTCAAGAGAAGGAAATAAATAGAAAATAAAGTTACCAATCTCAAGTTACAACTATTATAAAGCTAGGACAATAAATATATAAGCTATTATCATAACTATAAAACTCTATTTTGCAATTGATATACATGTTTC